>JAUBNY010000700.1:9227967-9245705 GCA_032275445.1 Crypturellus soui
ACACAGGAAGTTCCATCTCCATGTGAGGAAGAACTTCTTTCCTGTGAGGGTGCCAGAGCCCTGGCACAGGCTGCCCACAGAGGCTCCTTGTGGAGTGTCCTCTGGAGATCTTCCAAACCCGCCTGGATGCCACCCTGTGTCACGTGCTCTGGGTGTCCCTGCTGGAGCAGGGGTTTGGACTGGATGATCCCTAGAGGTGCCTTCCAACCTTAACCATTTGTGATTCTGTGATTTTCCCTAAGCTTTTTAATAGTAAACCTACTCTGAAGTTTGCTGTAACTTCTGCATGCTTCTCCTCTCAACGTTTATAACATTCCTCAGCATCCTGGTCTAAAGTCTGCCATAACTTCTGCATGCTTCTCCTCAATGTTTATAACATTCCTCAGCATCCTGGTCTTGCCAAACACCGGCCTTTCACAGGCATTTATTTGCACACCACCAAAGAGCTTTCACAGATGCCAATCAGCTTATCAAGGCAAGCTAACCCTTCTTTTGCAATTCCTGGTGATCCAATTACCTCCCCAGATCTCGGTGCTCTCATGACTGCCTTGCCTTTTGTTAGTCCTTTTTCTTACTGTGGGAATTGGTTGTCATATCAGTTGTTGCCCTTCCTGCTAAAATTTCCAGGGTACAAAAGTTATACCCCCATCCTGACATTATATCCCCAGACTACACAGCCTTATCAGGCTAACCTATAGTTCTTACCAAAAAGAATTATCTTAAAGAATGTTGTTTACTGTTGCAAGTATCAGCTTTATTTGTAAAGGCATACTCTGTACAGGGAAATGTGGGAGCCCTGAAGGCTTGGTGGCTTTGCAGTTGCAAGGCAGAATCACGATGCAGAGCCCTGTGGCTTGCAGTGGCTCAGCTGTTTATTCAAAAGCAGCTTCTAAGTCTCAGATTACTTTGAAGTCATTGGCAACTATGATGAAGTGCAATTAGAGAAAACGAAATGTTGTTTTGTTATTTCCTATGGGGTTTTTCATTGAACTCAGCAATGACCCAGATTCCTCATCAGATTTAGGTTTGCCTGTGTTGCCTAGGAGCTGGAATAACAATTGCAGGTGTCTGGTGCAGATCATGAGCTCTCTGACCTGACCCCAGTTGTCTAAATAAATTTTGACACCCAGCAGGAGGTTTCATAATGGTGAACAGGGTAGGTATGCCAAATATATCATTCACTTTTACTCAGTATAGAGGCAAGAGGCAGTGGTATGAAAATGAGCTACAATTTAAGTCAGCCTCAATTGAAGCTTGCATATTCCCCAGGCTTCTCTGCATTTGCATGCACAAATAATATTTGTTTGTGGAATGACATAAATAAGATTTTATCTCCTTATCTTACGGAAATACGAGTCAGAGAAACATTAGACAAAGGCCCTTCATCTGCTGAACACAGAATGTTTGAAGACTGCCCCAACTGTGGCTTTTTTTGCTCACTTTTAATAAAATGGCTTAGGAGCTCTGATTCAAAATGATGAGAAGAGAGCTACTCATATTCTGTATCAAATCAAAGTATATGATCTGACCTCCCTTCATCTTGGAGCATGTATTTCAGTTATGCTACTCCGGTTGTTCCTTTTCTGTGCATTTCTTCAGGTTAAGGGAAAAATGGAGTGAATTTCCTCAAGCTCCAAGGACCCTAACAAGAATAAAAACTCACTTTAATAAGCAGAGTTTTCCAAGCAGCTCAGCTCTAAGCTTTGGGCAAAAGGCACAAAGAAAGCATCTTATTTCAGCAGAGATTATAATACTAAAGAATAAACCAGCAGGACAAAAATGGTGGGGGAAAATAAAGTGTCTGCTACTACTGAAAGCAAGCACAAAATGATACTGTCCTTCTACTCATATCCCAGAATAAGACCAATCAGATAAACGTCCATAGTTTCATTTTGCTGTTTCCACTAAACATATCCGTGGCATAAAAAATAACTGAAATGGGCATTTTAGCCTGGAACGAGGGCCTGAAAGGATGGCCAATTATCTCTCATCTCTCACAGTACTCTTGTTGCAGTGGTGGCAAGTGCCTAAGCCACCATCCTCCCTTCCAGCCTCAGCTGATGACCCACTAGCCTGAGGAACAGAGAATTTTTTTCACTGGCTTAAATTATGGAACACTGTAAATAGCTCCCGAAGGTCAAATTGAGGTTGAAGGAGGCAAATACAGTCATACTTGTGCGTAAGTTAAGATGGTACATCTGTGGGGCCTATTTCAAATTTGTGCTTTATGGCAGAGCAGTTGCACTTACAAAGTGAATCAGTTATGGCAAGAATATTTGTTGAAGGTTAATGACCAACCTATTCACAGCCCCAAGACAAATCGCTAGTGCTTAACTATCCTTTCAGGTAGAAAGGTTTCCCTGTGGTCTGAACTAAGTCATCTGTGCTGCCCATCATTTTGACCTCATTTCTTACTTCCTCCTTCCTTTCAGATATCTGAAAAATGTAGTATTGATGTCTATCTTTCCTGAAGTGTGGCTATCACATTGCAGTTCCAACCAGAGCTGCACAAGTGCAGCACACAACAAGAGGGCTGTATTGTAGGATTCACGAGCCATAATCTGGATGTCATGTTTTAGCTGATCCCTTCTTTGAAAGGATTTTTTTTTGTTGTATTATGATGTTAATTGTTTGAGACCCTTGAGGTACTCTAGATCCTGTTTTGTAGAAGTGCTGCACAGTCAGTTGTTACATTTTGTATTCTGGTACCCTTTATTATTTCTACTTAAGTGTGTGGAATTTAACGCTTGTCCTTCATTCATTCTATCTTATATTTCAGTCCACCAGTCTTTTTTTTTCTTTTCTGTTTTTTTTTTCTCTTTGTTTGTTTGCTTTGGTGAGAGGAACACTCTGCACAGTTTTCACAGTCATATTTTCCATAGTTTAATTCCCAGCCTTCCCCCCTAATCCTCTTTCAGAACTTTTTATTCTCCCATTAATGCTATAAGCAGCAAATGCTCAAACAGTCACAACTGAAAATAACCCTAGGCCATATCTAGTGCAAGAACGGGGATGTGGCTGCGGTGACGTTCCACAGACGAACTAGAGATCACATCTAGGTTTTGGATGGGATGTGTGTGTGCACACACGTGGCCCATGCTATACAAAACTATGCAGTCACCTGAGAGGTAGTCTCTCTCTCTCTCTCTTTTTTTTTTTTTCTTAAATCTTAGTGTCTTGGAACAGAGCCTGTAATAAACAGGCCACAGCCCTGGAAGCCAGCAGCATAACGTGGTTCATTTTCATGCTATTAAACCCACCAGTGAAACCCCACAAACTCCTATGTACACTGATTTGTGCGAGGAACAGCTGTACCCCGAGTCTTGATTCAGGAGGAGCAGGACTCAGTCTCTTGCGCAGGACAAGATCTCACAGGTAGGGAAGGACATGTGTTAGGTGGTTTCTAGCTAGCGAGGACTGGCAGTGACCTCCTGCATGATAGCAGGAGGCGACTCTCCACTTTGTTCTTAAATCCACTAGAAGGTTCAACGTCAATTCCCCTGCGAGCGGACTATTACAGGACTCACTTTTCCTTGTGTTTGCAGGTGATTAAAATAGCCCAAAGTGACTTGCTATAACAGTGCACTTAGCAGCCATCAGCCATTTAAAATCCTAGAAATAGGTAGAGGGTTATTATATCCCTTATCCTCTGCCAATAACTGTCATTCTCGCTAAGATCCATGATAGTAATTTAATTTCCATAAAGGGCACTGATAATTCAGCAGACATGCACAGAGAGGTACATAAAATCTAAGTTGAAATGACAAAAGTGTTAGGCAAATAGGGCTTTCAGGGTCAACACCCAGCATTTATTATATAAAAAATATATATATCTTGCACTCAGCACTCTGTGAGCACAGACTGAAAGGTTGGTCCTAAATGTATGTGCTCATAGTCTTAGACTTATCAGATAAATTGCAGAACATTTTAATCTTAATGTTTGGAACAGAATTGTAATTGCGACTAAAAGAATTGTACTGAAGTCTTTAAAATTTCATATCTTAACCATAATATATTGTTAATCTGCTAAGCTTTATTTATTTAGTATTAACAATTACTGTATTCAACAGCATTGCTTCTCTGAAAAGAAAATATCAAGACTGAACCAGCCTGTCCGAAACACTTGGTCAGGAACAGGAAATAATGATTAAAATTAGCATGACCTTTTAACTGAAAAACCTCTTGCAATTAGGGGAACAATTAGAACAAGGTTAGCCTGATTGAGACTGGTAGATCACAGATTGCTACTCTTTACTTTTGGGGTGTGCTTTTTTTTTTTGTATACTCTTTCTGGATAACTTGTCCGCATGCTGCCCCACAGTGTTGCCATTTAAGAATCATCATGTATGCAAGTCTGCATCTGTTTCCTATACTGTTCTATACTATAATATTTTCCTGTAGCATATTATATTAACATACTTATCAGGGATAAGCTCTAATTCTACTGTTTAATTTGCAAGGAATTAACATCAGACATATTGACTTTTAATCATTCGGATGATGAATCCTAGTGATTGTGTTGAAATAATGCTCTTGTCCCTTCATATGATACTGTTTACTCTCTGGCAAAGACAGTACACCTGCCAAAGCCTTTTGGGGATGAATAAACTTAGCTTTATCTTTAGCTTTCTTCTATTTTGCTAGTTCCATTATGTCTTGCTAAAATCCGTTTTCCTATTTTCATTCTTTCATACCACTATTCTTACTTCATATCTTAGAGTAAATTTGATATGGACATTTCTGTAGATATTTTTTTAACCTGGAAAAAGCCATTTAATCTATCCTGTCCTGAAAAATATAGATCAGAGCATTTAACCTACTGATGTTTCAGCTAGCCCACTTAATTTTTGGTTGAACTGTGGAGTTTAACTAGCTCACTTTCTATTTTCGCAAGTGAGTTAGTTTGGATATGTGTTTTCATCTTTGAACACTCAATTGCTCTTATTGTTAATTCCGTATTATTTTCAGTTTGGGCATTTCACTCAGACTTCAAACTTCCTATGCCCTGCATTTCTCTGCTATATGGAAATAATGGGCTAGTATCAGCTGTCTGTTAGACACTTCTGCATAGTACAATTAATTATCTCTTTCATAAGCTAAACATAACATAAGCATTTGTGATTGATCTATTTAAAATTCGCATTTTAGACATTTCTGAAAAGTAAGATCCTTTAGGGATGTTAAGGGTAAGACTGTACAGAGGGGGAACCCATGGTTATAAAATAATTCAGGGCCCTAAAACGGTATAGATCAGTCTCCTGTCTTCCATATCACAGTACCACATATAGAATAATATAAGCATCTTGAATCTTCATATTCTTCTGCCAAAGGTTTCCTAAGATTGTATGAGAAGAGATGGAATGAGGGTGTCACTTTATAATGTCCAATATTACTCTTTTGAATGCTTGAGAAGTTAGGGGTCATTTTCTATGACCCCTTCATTTTCTTCTATTTCTACCCCTATTTCCCTGTATTTAGTGAAACCATCAGCCACTAGAGGCCCTTCAAGTCTAGGAGACGGACTGAGCCAACGGGCTCTCAAATATCCCTCTGCTTTGATTTAGCGCACCCAGAGGGGGAATACTGATAGGATAAAGACCTATTAGAGAACCAGCGGCTTTGTTAGGCTCTTCCCAGCTGCTATGTTATTTAAAAAAAAAATCCCTTTTTATAAAACCTTTTCTATCAAGCACAATTTTCTGTTTATTCCCTCCTGCACAGATTTTTTTTCATAATATTTCCTCAGCTGTTTAGAGTAAAATATGGAAATATGGAAAAATGGTATCTTTTACATTATTTCTGCTGTTAACGCTCAAAGCAAAGCACTACTTTGAGAAAGTAGTGGGGGTCTAGGGATCTATGTGGAGAAAAGCAGAAGCTGGGTACACACAGTTCAGGCACTGCTGACTGAACAATGTATATGTGGTTGATCTGCTACAAAATGGGGACCCACATCTCCAAGCACACACACTGTGAGTGCTTAGCTGGAAGCATAAGAGACATTTGATGACTTGCCAGAGTGGAAGGCAGCTTTTCAATAACTAATATTCTCTTGGGAAAAGGGATTTGCATTGAATTGTAATTCTTTATGTTTCTACTGTGCAAAAGCTTTATACTAAATTAGGATTTTGTGCTGGATGCTTTCAATCACATATTGTGAGCGTATGATGCTGGTCCAGCTGTCAACTCTAGAGGGCAGGGGCTGGAATAGATTGATGTCCCTAGTAAAGTGGCTGTCAGAGAAAAATGATCCCTTGTAAAAAGACTGGTGCATTCTGTAAATCCAGTTACCAAACAGGAGTGAGACCTGATTGTCACAGCCCACCATGTCTTTCAAGAGAGTACACAGAAGGCTTAGAGATGAGAAAAAATATTGCAGGTTTCTGAGGTGCCTTGTATTGTTTTGTTGCTTTGTTTTACTCTGCATTATCTTTACAGCAAATAATTATAACTGTTAAGGCTACTAGCGTTGCTAAAATATTCATATGGTAATTAAAAAAGGATCCATGCTGGAGACTAAATAACTAAATTTCAAGCACTAGTACTGTAGTGAGGGAGAATTTCTTACAAATTACTCACACTTTATGTAGGATCAAAACAACCCTTTGAAATGGCTCAGCAATACTTCGAAAGGCTGCGGACATTGAAAGAGAGTCCTTGAGATAATCACAGTAACTATAGGGACGAACAAATCAGAATTGTTATTGCTGTTTAGGAATATCTTTAGACAACAAAGATTAAGTTATTTCTCGATGTACTGGCAGGTCAACAAAGCTCTGTACAGACCAAGGACACTTAGGTACAGCAGGACAAGAAATATTACTCAGTAAAGCTCTACAAAGTTGTACATGGTCAACTGTTCTATTTGCTCTGGTTGTCTGGTGAGCTGCAGAGTAATCATCATAAGAGAGAGGTAAGGGAGACATGGCCAGTTTTGTATTTTTCTTTAGTCTCTACTCCTTCCTTACACTTTTTTTTTTAAACAGTGCATTTTAATCAGAGCCTTTTCTTCTACTTTTCTGTTAAGCAGGTGTAGGTTGATTTCCATAGAAGACAAAATATTGTCCACTTTTGTACTAGGAAGAAGATAGAAATAACAGAATGGACTAAAACTTGCCCAGAGATACTCAAAGGCTTAGCAGAAAGCAGATTGCAAGTGGGAGGAAAAAAAAAGTCTGGAAAAACCTTACATCATTATAAGGCAAAGCCACGTTACTGAAGTAGGACATGACATGATTAGGACTCAAAGGCATTTAAAACTTTGAAAATGGCATCCTTATTCAAATTTGACCTTAGCTCCGGACTTCATTCCTGTATTCCACCACATGCAACAAATCTAATGGGAAGGATAATATTGGGCTAGAAAAAGTGGAAAAATATTAGTAAACTGTAAAGTCCTTTCCTCCGCCATTCACTGGTGAATGGACGAGCTATTACTGCCCTTGACGTGGCGCTTTGCCCTAGGTGGCTGCAGACCAGCACAGCAGTAACTGGAGGCTCCTTTGCAGGCCACATGGGGCTGCAAATGAGCGGGAATTCACACCACGGCTTATGGAGGAAGGCAGATGTCACATCCTGAAACTCTCGGTAAATTGAGCCAGTCTCCATTTTTTCCCTCAGACAACTGTGAACAAGGCAGGGGAGGTGTGAGAAACGTGAAGGTCTAACAGCACTCGTCTGCTTTAGCGCTGGCAGACAGCACAAGGCATGTGGTATCCGATGCAGGGCATGAGCGCACATGGACTTTAAGAACTGGACAAAACGGGGCCTGCATGCAAAATGCTCAGCGAGATGAGAAATGTTGGGCTCTGTGCAGCAGATATCGTGATGCCCAGGGAGAACCTGGAGTTAATACTGCAGTGAAGGCAAAGTCAGCTGTTCTTTATTCTTTACTTTATCTAGCTGTGACCTTGCGAGGGGAAGTTTTCCAGAAAATCAAATCAGTGTGGCCTGATGAAAACTCAGACCCCAAGGGGACAGAGTGGACTATTTAATTCTTCCTGTGTCATGACAAAATTTGTCTGTACCTTCTCTCTGCTGGAACTTTCCACTGCAGGCAGAATCCGAGTGGCAATTATTGCTCTGTGAAAGCACGCAGAATTAGTCTGAGATAACTTTTTATTTGAACAGAATGCTCAGCAATCCAGGCTGTTGAGGCCAATACCTGAATGTGTCTGTGTGAGCCAAGGCCAGTAAAGAATTAATGCAGACGAAGAACACTTGAGGTCTCTGGTCAAACCTTTTTTTCCTTCCAGACACTGCTTCTCAACCCAAGTTCAGGTTTGGATACAAGTAGGTCAAACTCAGAATGTGCAGAAATGTCTTTCACGGATGGCACCAAGATGGCACGTCAGTGTTGGGCTGGCAAACAGGAAAACGAGAGGTTTTGCCCTGACGAGACCTTCTCAAATAGAGAACAGGACCGGGAGCTCACATAGTGCTTGAGCCCAAAATATTCCTTATGTGATCATCATTGTGTCCAACAGCACAGGGCTGAAATCCGTTCTCTGGAAGGATCAACTGGTACAGAAATCCATTTATATTGATCTCAGATCAGTTTGTTCAAAACAGATAATGGTAAGAATATGTACAACATCAAGAACGATGAATAAACTCGGTTCTGCTCTTTATTTGAGCAAAAGAACTAATGAACTCCTTAGAAATAAATCAGTAAGACATATATGGAAATACATATGCATTCAGCAACATAATATATATAATGCATCTATTACAGTAATACTGTATATAACACAGTAGTTAGCCCCATGCCAAAATTAAAGCTGTCTGTACAAGGTAATTCAATCTACTTGTGCAGCTGCATTTATGATCATCTTAATTTCTGTTTAAATGTGGTTTTCCACTCTCTTTACATAGGACAGGCAGCACTCAGTTAATGAGCATCTGCTTGTTATTTACTGCCCACAATTCAGAATGTGCTCTGAATACAGCTTTAGTAGTTTTCTCCTTGTTTTTTAAGAGTTCTCTTTAACATAATATGTGCACCTGATAAACTCTTTTTTTTCCAAAAAGAAAATAGCTGGTAGTTTTAACATTCCAATTTACAGTTATTGAGAGAAAGATTTAGACAGTGTTTACTAGTTTTTTTATTATGCTACTCTCAGATCTCTAGGATCTTGCTTCAAGAAAAGTAGCAATATTCATTCTCACAGATCAGTATTGTCTAAACCTTTAGTCTAGACTAGGTTCAGTGCTGTTGCTAAGTGGATTCTAAACGCACTAATTTATATACCCCTGTTATCGAGTCACAGTTTTGACAAAATCATACTAGAACATGCTGAGTTTTAAAATACATTTTTAACAGAGAAGCATCACATTATATGAGGTCTTTTCTGCCCACCTTAACAACACAATTTCCCCAAAATTGGAAGCTTCTGACAACAGTCTTACAATGGTGGGTGTCTGACAATACTGAGGGTAAGCTATCAGTCTCATTTGTTAAAAATGCAGAACTTACATTATAAATGCAGAATGAGGATAGCTTCTTCTCTGATTCATATTTTGCATTAAAAAGACACATAAAAAGAGAAATGTCAGGAGTCTGATCTTAACAAATTGATTTCTATCTTAATCTGACAGACACTTTTCTAAGTAACTGTTTTTGCCTCTTATTTGAGACTTGAGGCCTTTTGAGAAATCTATGGCTACTCTGGAAGGAAGGAATGGAAAGAGTTTTATTTATAAGCTTCCAGTATTGAACTCTTGAAATTGCCACAGCTGCTAAAATTAAACTTCAGTAACTCATGTCACCTTTTCCAACTTAGAATGTCTTATCTTGAAGACCATTCTTTTTAAAGAAATTTCCATTTATTTAATATGCCTTTCCCTAGTGCTTGAACAAGTTAATAATTACTGAGACTTTAGTCCTGCATTCATCTTTGCCAATAAAAATAGCATTTGAAATGAACAGTCTCTTAAGAAATATATTTAATGAGCAATGGAAAAAAAGAAAAGGTAGGACCAAGTCCCTAATGATTAACAATACTTGTTAAGTAAATGAAGTAGTGTTTGCTGTTGCAAGGATGCAAGCTGGAAAAAAAAAAAAAAAAAAAAAAAAAAAAAACGTACCAGTGCTCTGACAAATTATATGAAATTATATGAAAGGGGCTTGTTTTAGCCCAAATGAATATCAGCACCTTTTCAGCGCAAATTTAAATCGTCTAAGTCTTCCAGTCTGCTAAAATTATGTGTTTTAGAGTGTCTATGTTTTTGCTTTCTGAGCAAATTCCTTCTCTTAAATGAAATATTACTGTATTAGCATTAGGAAAAATGGAATTATGCATATGGAGAAGAGCTGATCATCTTTACCTTTCAACTTTTTTATGTTTGCAGGCTTGTTCAGCATTCTTTCTGGAGGGGCAAATTATCTCAAAGGGAGTTTAGACCTGCTATTATTTAGGCTTTAAAAATATATACCTTCACATAAAGTGTTTGAGATATCTCTTAGGCTGAAAATTGTGGAATATGTCTCTTTCCATTAAATATATCTTGAGTTAAGAGTATCACGTCCAGTCAGATGACTGTAATGAACTCTTTTTCCTGGGTATTCCTGAGAAAATGCTCTATGTAAAATTAAGATATAAGTTTGTCATAATTACATTGAACTAGAGAGATTAAGAGGTATTTGGAGTAGCCATCAGGACGATCAGATCCAGGATGCTGGATCTGATTCTGTGCTCTTCCAAAACCTGTGTACCTGGCCACACTCGTGCAAACTGACTACAGCAGGTGACACTTCCAAGTACAGCTGTAGATCGGTACTAGCAGAGCAAAGCAGCAGGGAAATGGCAGCCTTTGCTGCTGGATGAGAAACGGTTTCCAACAGTCATAAGAACAACTTCTGGCTTATTTGGAGCCCTGGTTTGGACTGCTTGCTGATCTGCTTGAGAGATCTCGGAGATTAAGGCTCAGTAATGGGACTTTTAAGATAAGCATGTATGTCTAGACTGGCAGTTTTCGTAGACTGTGTAAGTGCAGCCTTCAAGCAAGTTGCCTAAGGGGAAGAGGCTACTCTAAAGTAAGAGAGTAAACCGTGACTATTTACAAGAAAATAAAAAACACATGAATGATCAAAGGGAGGTCTGTATCTGTACCAGCTTTCCAAGTGGTACAGTTTTCTAGAGAAAACCCTTCTCTAGAAGATGCGAGACCTATCTGAGAAGTTCCAGGGGACTTTCAGAGTAACTAATGTACCTAGGTGGGTATGCTGCTCTCTGGTCTATTCGGATAACTGGTACAAATGAGTTAATTCATTTATCCTTCCTTATATCATGGATTTCCTAGATTTTGTTGTTGTCAAATGATTTATAAATTTCTTTCTGCATTTCACAGCTTTGGGTACCCTTTGCTAATTCATACACAGGCCAGGAAATCTGGGAGGGTGATGAGGGCACAAGGAGGAGGAGATTGAATGACACTTAAACACTCAAGTCTGACCTGCTCAGCAAGAAAGGAGGTGAACTGACATTGAGGTCTATTGTCAGAGGAAGGTTTGTGGAAGAAAGTAATAAAAAAAAAGAGGGCAGAGATAATGGGAAGTGATGAAACTGCAAGGACAAGAAGCAGTGTTTTATTTAAGGAAATAACACGTAATCATGGGCTGAAGAAGATAGTATGGATTTAGCAGAATGATGAATAAGCATTTTAAAGCTATTTAATCAACTAGTAAGGAGAAAGATAAAAATCAAGCTTAAAAAAATAATAAGAGGTGTATTCAAGCTTCATTCTTAAGTTATTTCATATCAGAAAACATTTATTACTTCTGCAGAAGGTCAGAGAAACATGATGGTGGGAGGATTAGATCTGCCAAAGTTAAAAGAAATAAAAGGAATAAACAGTATCCACATGTAAAGATGAGATGCTGGACGAATGTGATCAGTCTTAAAAAAAAGGAAGGAAAAGCGGTGGTCAGTGCAATCTGAACTTTAAAGCTACTTGATTTAGTGCCTTACAAAAACTTGGCAGAAGGCTTAATTAAAAACAACTCAGAAAAGAGTAGTGTTAGATGAGGAGAATCTGGCTGTATGTCTGTACACAAACACTGTGGATGGGAGCACTGCCTGGGTGAGGGGGAGGCTGTGCACATGGTGGGGGTGTAGAGCACCCTCCTCTGAGCGCCTGTGTCTTGTTGGGCTGACTCTCCTTTATTCATGATTTATCCAGCTGATGGGATAAATTTTTTAGCAAGATGTGCATAAGCTGGACATACGCTGCTCTGGTTTCTACCTGGTGATATAGTCTGTGCCAGAGAGGATGAATTCTGCTGAGAAGCTTCCAGCACTAAAGGTGTTGTCTGTTGTAAAAGGGAAAGTTAAAAAGCTGCCTGGAGGCCTATATAAAATTTGATGTGGTGCTACAATACTATGGTTAATATTTTTATTATCTCTGCTCATGATGAATAAGACTGAGCCTAGATATAATCAGGGAATAGACTGAAGGAAAAAGTAACTGAATTTCCTGAAAAGTAATATACCGTGAGAAAAGGGAACAAAACCAAAAGAAAGAGATTAAAAAAGCCCTGTTGTCACAAGAGTTCAGGATTTTGTGAGTATGCTCTCAAACTATCATCATAGTGAAGACTAACAAATACATTAAAATGTTTGGAGATACTGGGCTTTCATTTTAGTAGGTTCTTAATTTGCAGCAGCGTAAACAAGTTGGATAATGAGTTTGAGTCAAACAGTCAGAGGCTATGAGGAGTGTTTACTCTCCTTGCTGTGTATTCAGGGATTTGTATCAGTGGCTAACTCCTGTGAAGCTACCGAAGGAGTTATATATGAAGAGGGACTCCCTCGTGAAACACATCCTTGTGGCTTCAAAGGGCAAATAACACAATGGCAAAGAGATAGGTTAATTCTGTAAAATCCTTTTGCAGTGCTGCTTAGATGTAAACAAAAACAAATTGCAAGTGCATTTCTAGAGATACTCCTCTGTAGCAGAAAAATGCTGACCTCACAGAAACCCATGGGAAAACTATTGGCATCCATGGAGCTGGAAGTCATCGCTGGCCCCAACACTTGAGTTTTGTTATCTGAAGTAATTCTCCTTCCAGTTCAATACTGGCTTGCAAACTGTAGAATCCCATATGCTCTTTAATATACCTTTTTAAGGGAATGGTCTTTGTGTGATACAAAAAGTGTATCAAGGGAACTGAGGCCTGTGGCATATGAAAAGCCAAGGGACCAATTACAGTAAAGGCATCTTCCCAGCCAGCTGGCACCCCTGGTTAAAATCCTAACAAATCACAGCCAAGAGCTGCTCTAGCCCACGTACCTGGAAGAGCAGCTGCTGACTAAAGATCGAACAAATGGAGTGAGAAGATGCAAATTCAAAGTGCAAATTATTTTAAAAGGCCCAGTTAGCTTAAACTAAAAAAGGAGAAAGTAATTGATCCACTTAAGTAAGGGAGACAGACTTTTGCATGGGAAGATTCAGGGATGGGACTAGTACCTTGGGATACCTATGTACTTATCTTGATATTGCAGACTTGATGTTAATATTTATCAATATTTTACTAAACCAGTGTAACCAGTAAGTTAGTTCCTGAAACAAACTTTTTAAATTCTTCATTTCTATGTGTGCACATCTACGTTCTGATACTCTTAATAGTTAGATACTCTTCTCTTCAAGTAGTGGAGAGTGTACTGGGTGCGTAATTATTCACATACCTGAAAATTAACTATGCATACCTAAATGTTCTGAGTTGCTATTTTTAATTTTGATTTTATTATGGATGCTACATACCATTACAGAATAAAGAGAGAAGAGCTACTAGTATTGTACAATAGAGATCTGTCAACTTTGACCTTTCTTACTTAAAGTCGTATCTGCAGATAACACACAAATATGCAGTGTGACTGCAAAAGAAAGCCTATACTGTGTCTGTTCAAAATACGATATGTATTTACACAATTCTGGGTAGCATGAAAGATGCCACCAGAACTTATAAATTCTCTCTGTTCTCTGTGTTTTCACTATGAGCCATTAAAGCTAGCTGGGAAAAGAGACCTAGCAAAAATCCCAAGAAGAAACTTAGAGATACACACACAGAATCACAGAAAGGTTGAGGTTGGAAGGGACCTCTAGAGATTGTCCAGTCCAACCTCCCCGCTCCAGCAGGGACACCCGGTCACATCCAGGTGGGTTTGAAGATCTCCAGAGAAGGAGACTCCACAACCTCTCTGGGCAGCCTGTGCCAGGGCTCTGTCACCCTCACAGGAAAGAATTTCCTCCTCATATGGAGAGGGAACTCACAGCTGGAGGTGAAGAACGTATCGGTCAAGGAGGGTGAGCCGGAGGGACTTACTTAATCATCTTCCCTTTTACCCAGTGTGTTGCACCAGGACGTGTCCTCTGGTACCAGGTGCACTATGCAGGACTACCAACAGTGCCTGAAACACTGTTGTAGACTATATACTCAAAGCCCTAACTGCAGGGCTTGGAGCAGACCATTTCAGATGTCTAAAACATTAGGGAGCACAAAGAGTCCATAGTAGGTAACCAGACTTGCTCTATTGTGGAAAAGTTTTGTGGGATAGAGGACATTTGTGTAAATATTTGAGTTTAAACCTGGCATGCTTTGTGTTTTGATGCATGGCACATACAAACTGTATTTATTCTCAGCATCAGCTGGTTTGTCTTCCAGAAACCCCCCAAACACTTCCAAATGAGACTCCTGGGCCACAGCAAGTCTGTAAGTTGTCCTCCCTCCCCAGCTCTGACTAGGAGCACACAGTGCTCAACAGCTCCTGAGCAGTAATGTTTCTCCCCCACCATGATATACTAAGGTAAATGATGTGACCTCTACATAAAGTGATTAGAGAAAATGAGTCTCCTGGAGTGTCCATAACCATACACTTTTCCAGGGCCCCATTTGCTCACGTTGCTGTAATGTGTGTTGTTTCTCATTCTCTCCCCTCAGAGCCCAGACATCGAGAGGGTAACTGAGGCAAACTTCTTGATATCATCTCCTATGACAGGCCTTTCCCTGGGCTAATATGGTTGCTGCAATTCAAGCAGAGTATGCAATAAGCTTCCACAGAAGCAGGAGGGGTGGCATTCCTGTGACGAGCCTTGATGCTGAGGCCAGGCGAGGTGGCCTCCCTGGCGCCATCCTGGCACACACTGAGTACTAAGCACCACATCTGCTTTTCCTCTGTGCTATCAAAGCTCCTGCTAGCAATTTTCTTCACTTCCCCATGCACTGTTTTTAGCATGATATGTTATGTCTGTGTTACCCATATAAAGCTGGTTGCTCATGCAGCAAAACAGTTTCCAAGCTGTGTAACTCGTGAAGCACCCATGAGGGAACACACGTGAATACAGATCTCTGGCAGAAATAGTTTTTGTTTTTTTTTTCCCAAAAGAAACAAATTCAAAAAAGTTCCTGGGAGACCCAGAGAATAACTTTTCTGCTTAGCCTCACTCCAGGCTACACAACACTCTTAAAATATATGGCTTTGTCCTCATGTTCCTGTAGCCAAAAAAAGGCCACCTGGGTCTAACCCATGACTTCTGCTCAGTTCAAAGAAGCTCTTTGCCCTCACTTCCTGCAAGCTATTAGAGCTCAGCAGCCTTAAGCAAAAAGATCCATGCATGAAAGATACAGCACGTGTTTCTCCACTAACTGCATTTTTTCCCTCTTTACTGATGCCTGATATTGCAGCTGCAGTCATCCTGTCTCCTGACAGGAGAGGTCTCGATCCTATGCTTCGCCTACATGCCTTTAACCCATGTTTATTGCCACTGTTTAGTTGACTGATCTTGTATCACATATTTTAGTAACTGTCATACAGATGGACTGATCCGGGACACTGGATGAATACAAAGAGGTTAACATTACCCCACTACATATGTTTTTACTTTACAAGGCTGTGAGTAATTATGAAGGACATTTAGTGACGAATGAGATTAACAACTACAAAGATACATTTCGTATTTTTTGAAACTAGAGCCATATGACCTTGGTTTGTATTTCTGTTCAGATGAGAATAGTAATATACTAAAATGTGAGCAAACAGATATGGCTTAAAGTAAATCCTCTCTTACGAACATACTTATTCCAAGAATATAGAGAATGATTCATAAACTAGAAGAAATTTTAAACACAAACCCTTGTTCAATGCTGATTTGAGTGAGAACAAACCACAATATGTCAAAGGCTAATTTTGAATCTGTGTATACTGCGAAGACCTCTGTTTTACTTTTGCTGTGCAAAAGCTGATAGCAGTACTTTGAGATATACATACATATATATATGTGTATATATATATATAAAACATAATGTAACAACATTTTCTAGTTTCCACAAAGCTTCTTATGTTTCCACAAAGAACATTTTGACTTGGAATTACTGACTTAAAAGAGCAAAATGCTGTCTGTGCTTGTTAAAGCTGTTCCACAGAATGCTAGGAAATCCAAAGAAAGATTAAGATTTGTTGCCACTGCAACGTTAAGTCTGATTCCTCTGTTTTTTGATACAGTTCTAAAAATATAACTGAGTAATGTGTCCCATAGTGTAGAATAATAATTATCAAATTTATTTCTCTTGGCTCACAAACTGTATAGATGGAGGCCGCTTTTTGAATAATTGACTAGTTATTACTTTTATGCTTTTTTGATAAGTATCTCTCTTAGTGGTGCATACTAATCACCGTCGAAGAAAATAGTCCTATTAATTTTATCAAGATCTCTTTTGTTGTTTTTTCCTCCCTATAATAATGCTCCACAAACCTGCACCAATTAAGATATAAGATAAAAATAAAAAAGTTTTTATCTTATTTTACAGGAGAGGAAAAGCAGACAAAGATTTCCTTGAAGTCCCCAATGAAATGAGTGGTAAAGGCAGAAGCAAAACCTATTTTCAAACACATTTCCAGACTGCATTTGTTCTTCCAGAGCACACAGCGTAGCATTTTGATTGCACTTGCGAGAACTAAATGTCTATGCAAATAAGAGAGCACTTACGCTCCCGGAAAATGAGGAATGTGGACGCTGGCTGCGCTTGGAGCTTCACTGCAGCCTTGGCAGTTTGCAAGCTCCTTGCCTGCAGACTGAGCGCTGCTGCTCCAGGCTGGCGGCGAGCCAGGGGAGTGATTTGTGAGAGTGCCCATCACCAGTCACCCAGAGCGGGGCACTGGCCAGCGCTGCGCAAGGTCTGAAAGTGGCACCCTTCACTCCGCAGGGGATATCTAGCTGTGAACTTGACGGCAATATTTGTGGTAATAATTTTCAGCACCTTCTGCAAAATTTATGATGGTAGAACTGGGTTTTCCCCAAAAACATCCATCTGCCTTATCCTCGTGTTTATGGCCTTGTTTCCAACATATTTTCTAGCTTCTAGAGCACCTGGGACAACGACGCACAAACAGGCTGATTTACTTCCCGATTAATTCCTCTGCAACCTCCTTTCTGCATGCCAGATGAGACTGCCCCTGGGATTCCTTGGCAAAGTGTGCTAAATCATGTCACTACGGCTGAACCTGCTCGCAGGCCCAGATGTTCGTGTTGAGTTATTATTTTGGCAAGATGTACGGTTGTACAGTGAACACAAACACCAACAGGAAAACACACATTCAAAACATGGGCATACTTGCATGGACATAACCCCCAATGCTTTTTCCTCACAGATGTAAGAGACAGTGGCAAATAATGGAGATGCAAAATGATGATTTATCTGAAATGGCAGGCAGGCTCTTTTTGATGGAAAATAATGGTGAGCT
>JAUBNY010000700.1:9252558-9265889 GCA_032275445.1 Crypturellus soui
CGGGTGCGGGTCTGTGCGAGAACTGTGTGCACGCGCGTGCAGCGTGCGTGTGTGTGCGTGTGTGCACATGTGTGTGCGTGTGTGAGTGCATGTGTGTGTGCGTGTGTGTACGTGTGTGTACGTGTGTGTGTGTGTGTGTGGGTGCCTTAGTGTCCCTCTGTGAATGTGCATGTGTGTATGCGCGTGTGTGCATGTGTATACACTGCATGCATGTGTTTGCATGTGCATGTGCACGTGTGTGTACATGTGTGCATTTGTACATTTGTTTGTACACGTGCATGTGCTTGAGGGAGGGTAACACTATGCATGTGCAAATGCATGTGTGAGGGTGTGTGTGTGCACACGTGTATGAACGCGTGTGTGAACGCGTGTGCGAGTTCACATGTGAGTGTGTGCGTGTGACTCAGTGTGTGAGGTGAGCCCGTGTGTGAGGGTAGAAGCATGTGTGCATGCGATGGTGTGAATGTGCACGGAGCAGTAAGGGGGCTGTGTGTGCAATAGTACAAGTCAGTGTGTGTGTGCACGCGTGTGTGTGCACGGGTGCACGTGTTGAGGTGTGAGGGAGCCCGGTGTGTGCGCCTGTGCATGGAGGGGTACAGGGTGCAGGCTCTGAGCAGTTGCCGTAGCCGCGACGTCCGCCCGAGGCTCAGCCTGGCCCCGTCCGGCTGGACGCTCTTTGGGAGCCCTCGGCGCTTCGCCTGCCGCTCCGTGCTCTCCAAGCGCGGAGATCCAACGTTTTAGCTCCTGCTGCACCCGGGGCAGCAAAGAGGTGGCCCCTGGGCAACTGCTGTTACATGGAAAAACATCAGGTTCATTAGCACTGGAAAAACTGAGTGAGATCCAGATGTGATTAATTTATTTCTATATACGCTTTTAGCAGTTTCTAGGTAGCTCTTTCAAAGCAATTTACCCTGAATAAGTAACTGCTCACCCATTATTTATTAGGACCTGCTTTATAATCTCATACAGGATCTGTGGGGCCCCAGCCTGTACCCTCGAGCATGTTACCAGTGGGTTGGAGACAATAAATCCTGTTGATTTTACACAGTGCAAAGCACACTTTTACAGTGTGCTGTCACTTAAATTATGAATTGCAGCCCTGTTGGCTGATTTTTCTCATGCTGGATGTCTACTCTGGCAGTAATAGAGTCTCAGTTTACAGGGAAGCTCTGTATTTTCTTTAATATGCATGCACAGAAAGAAATCTCAACTCTTAAGACAAAGTTACCTTGCTAGGAAGCTGGGTTTGTTTGACATTGGATGGAGAACGATAATGTCATAAACCTTTCGCTGACCAATTGTATGGGTGTCACATGCTGAAAACTTTCTGCCAAGGAGGTGCACAAGAAATAAGCTGATCTTCTGTAAGCATGTGCTTCAGTTTTCAGATTGGAAAACACAGGATGCTGCTTAAAAGGTTTTGAAGAGCTTTTCTATAAAAAAAAAAAAAAAAGCAACACCCCTTCCCAGAATTTCCGTGTATAGGATGGAAATTACAGATTGGTTGCTACTGGATTAGTGACATGACAGATGTCGGATGTTAGATTCATTGAGACTGTAAAATTTAAAGAAAGGAAAATCTATATCTAACAAAAATGTGCTCGATATGTGTTAAATAACTGCTTCTTGATTTTTATATTTGATTGCCAGTAGATTGAGAATTATCATAAAACATAACTGAATAGAAGTCAGCAGAAAGCAGAGCCTTAGTATAAAAAGGAACAGCAGAGAAGCTATTAAAAAAATATAAATTTCTTTTTTTCAAGCATGGAAAAATGATTAAACGATGTCTGTTCTTGGGCATACCTCATCCAAAATTATTATCAAAAACAACTGGATTTTTCCAAGGCATCAAATTATGAGGTGTAATTTCTGAGTACTTCTACTTACAGCACTCCCAGAACACTGAAACAATATTAAAGCTTCGAGTAAAGCAATATTCTGTTGTGGGTACTTCTTCTCAATAGTGCTTGCTTTTTCCAAGTATTAGGCTGGCATGGTTGGTCCTTTTCGAATATGTCTTAGATTGGCTAAAATAATTGCTTGATTTATCTCTTTTAGTTATCTGCTTTTCTATGAGAAAGAAATATAGCTGGATCTTTGTACACAACAGGTTTATGGAACAGTCTGTTACGGAGCTAAAATCTCTCTGAACTGTAGAGAAACAGGAAGAGTGATCAAGCACTTTTCTGTGTGATGACAAAACCAAATGAGGACAGTGTAAGCACAGCTTTTCCATAGCCATCCAGCAATATAACCCACCCCCCACAAAGACTAGGAAGAGAAAATGCAAGAGAAAGAGGGGAATAATGGCCTATCCAGGGACTTTGTATCTCTATGTTTCCAATGTTTTTATTTGAATCTCAAGCTTATGCTATTTCTCTGTGGGACAGAAGGGACAAAATGATCAGAGAGGGAGCCTGAATAGGTCTTTCTGAGGGAGACTATTCGATGGAAAAGTTGCCATTGCTATCTGATGGATATAATTCAATTTGGGCAAGAGTTTGTGACTACTTCTCACTTTTTTAGTCATGTTTTCAAAGAAAATGTTTGTAGGCGGGGAAGGAACTTTGGTTTAGAAATAAAAATCAATTAACTCTTTTATTTCTGAGAAACATAGAAGTTTCTGCATGTTCTTTTAAGAGTTTTTCTGAATTACTTGAAATACTCTGTGTCTCTTAATATCCCCCCCTCTCCTGACTTTGGTAGTACTCTCAAAATTAAAAATTCAGCGATATACACATCGATTCCTTTACTTCAAGTTTCACTCCTTGTCTGACTGTGGCATGCAAATTGTCCATGCTCCTGCACTTGCCAAAGCCAAAAAGATAAAGTGTAGTTTGGATAACTGATTCATAATGCTTTTAAGAACATAGGGCATTAATGGCAACCATCTGTAGAAAATGTCACTTCTTTACAAACCGTGCTTTACATTTAGCAGGACACCAGATCATTTCAAAGGTGAGTGAGGCCAGGAAGGTGAGGGAAAAGTAGGAAATGGAGAAGGATCTGTAAAGACAATGTGAACCTTCCTGATGCTTTTCCAGAAAAATAAATGAGCACTTCAGACCTTTCCATACTCTGCTGTCACTGTGACAGGTATGCCCAGACCAAATAAGTTTAAGCAAAATGGAGAAGGGCAGCAGCAATAGAGAAAAGAAAAAGCTTACTTCCAAAATTTTAAGAGTTTGTTTTAAAATTGTAATGAAGAAAAGCCAAACTCCTGCTTGTTAGATGCAGGAGTTGTCATGGCAGTGTGTCTCCTGTCACTCAGCAATTTATTTAGTAGAGCTGGAGTGGGAGAACGTGCCAAGCCACTGTGTCCTCACAGCAAGTTACATTTTCCTTTTTGTTTGTTAATCAGGCTGCAGTGGCAGTCAGTAATCCTCCTTCGGTCACTGCTCCTACTTGGGGCTATGGTTCGGAGGAAACCTGCGCCTTTGCTGGTGAAATACAGTCTGATCTCCAGCTCAAGGGCACTCATGACCAGTTTATACTCATTGCTTCTTAAAGTCCAGTGTCCACTCCAGTATAAGTCAGTTTTAATAGTTCTCCTCATTTTCTGATGCATCTCCAGATTATTATCTAGACTAACCAGTTTATATTTTACTGAGCTTTTTGAAATTTCTTTCATGAGGTAAGCTTTTCACTCCTGTGGTCTTCCTAATAATCTTGCCCTGTGATTTCCAGTTTGAACTCAGTTTTCCTGAATATGGTTGCCCAGAATTGTTACTAATGGCATCTCACCAGTGTCTTGGGCAGTGACACCGGTACCTCACGTCTTCTTTCAGCCTGATGCAGCCGAGAAGCTGGGACCTTATCTCTGTTGTTGTTGCTGTTCGGAGGAGAGTTCACATTAATACCGAGAGTGGGAACTGGGTGTTTGTTTCTTAGATTGTCCCTCCTGTGCAGAAGGTAGACCTAGGTCTGGGGAAGGTGGCTGGGGGAGCCTTAGCTCACGGCAGGCAGGTTCACCGGAGTTCCTCCGCTAGGCCACGTCAGAGCTATTCCCTACCGCCCCGGGAATCCTGCTGCCGGGGCCGCAGGATCTGCCAGGGCTGAGCTCACATTCATGGAACTAAGGGCTCTTTAAAATGTTTTAGGCCCTCACCCCTCTGTATCCTCTCAACATTGCACAGCCTGGCATTGCAGTATGCTGCTTATGTAATAAAACTCGTCTTCATTTCTAACTACACTTTTTGGACAGGGTTATGATATATGTATTCATGGCTATAATCTTGTTATACCTTGAATCAGATAAGCTTCCGATGCTGCCGAGTATGTTGGTTCACAAGCTGTGCTCTGCAGATGGCTGGTGAACCGTAAATTCCGATAAGTGGTTGGTTCATTGTCCACATAACTCCATTAAGTCTTACAAACTGGTCAATTAAAAATAGATGATAAGGGGGGATCCACGAGGATTTATGATAATTTGCTGAGGTCTGCAGGGGAACAAGTATCCTCTGAGGCAGAATACGGGGTAAGAAAACTTACCCAAAATATAGTAAAAAGGAATGGGAAAGTTACATGATATCTCTGAAAAAATCAGGAATAAAACCCAATCTCTATGTTATCAGTCTGGTACTTTACACCTACAATTTTTTACTTTCTTCATAATAGGTTCATATTATCATAGAATAAGTGGCAATTATGTATTTATATATAATATGTATATAAATATATTACTATATATTTCAGAGTCTTGGTAACATTTTAGCTACTGTGATGATGGCATTCGATCTGCACATTAGAGACACTCAGTTGTGATGCACCCTCAGTACAGGTCCAGGAGTTACAGATATTGACTTTTCCCATTATTTTCCATTGCCAAACTGTATTACTTTAAATATATTTGACTAATAATTGTCAAAAAGCAAAAAGATCACGTCACAAAAATGTTTCCTGTGGAGGAAACTGTCTTTTTATCAGAATAATGAGTAAAGTTCATTTCTTCTTAGACAACAATGTAAATATATGCATTTCTACTTTCTGTATAGAAAAGGAGTGCTGCTCTTGTACAACTGTAAATCACTGCTGCTGAAGAAGCCAGGAAGTGTCTTTCCTTCTTGTAGATAGAAATAGGACATTTTTTTCCTGGATTTACAAGACTTTACAAGAGAATTTTTTCCTTTATGAGAGAATTGTTTTATCTTCAAAAGAAAATAAACTGTGAAAGATACAAAGGAATTGGACTCAGTATTTTTGATCTCATCATTTTTTGCCTTTTTTCCAGGGGCAATTCATTCTGTATAGACATTCAGAGTGGGTTGCATATATAAGTGCAAACTGAAGCGATGTGCAGTCAAGGAGGTCATGGCACTGTGCCCTACTTAAGGGAGAAAGCTTCTCAAATTAATTCTGTCAAAGAACAAGGTCCTCTAAGGCCAAAAAGAGTCAAGTGTTTCATTACAATCATGAGAGTGGAATATAAGCACGTGCCTTTTCAGACATTTGTTTCCATCCCGTGCCCCATTTTGCCCTGTTCTCGTGGGAGCAAGGCAGCAGCTGAGTGTGAGACTTGAGAACTGCTTGGGCTTAATATAGCAAACTCTGCTTAGTGATTAAACTTGACGATGCCCATAAATAATCTTCATCGAAGAGATTAGAGATGGCCTGAAGGTGGGGAAGCATACAATGCCATCTGGTTTTGTTCCTGAACCCCAGTCAAGGTGGGGTCCCCACTACTAAGGTGAGGAGCGGGAGTCTGACAGCCCCTGGCAATAAATGTTGTGATTGTTGGCTTGAGCTTAGATTGCCCTGTGGGCTCTCAGGTCTGCCCGGTGTCCTTTAGGAGCTGGTCTGAGACTGCCCCCGGTGCTGAAGTCCAAATGGATGTAAGGATCTGTGTGAGGACTCATTCTGCAAAAAAAAAAAAGCAGGTATTCAACCTGCTTTTTAATAGTTTTAGTAAATAACTAGGAGAGATTTATCCCCAAAGGAAAAAAAAAAACAAATTTCAACTTATTTTGCTGAAAGTGATGTATACCTAATATATCCATTTAGTCATTCGAACACAAAGATAACAATAAGGCTTTTGCATTCTTGGAATCAGAACAACATGGCATTAGGGAGACTAACATTTTTATTTGTTTTTCTATCAATGCATTTAGCATTTAATAACAAATATGAAAATGGCAATCTGTATGATTATTTCCAAAATTATTTCCAAGGTCCAACAGAGGATCAGCACCAGCTTCTTCACATGGCAGTGCTACTCTGTTCATTTAATGGTACTGTTTTTAAGTGGTAGGCAATGTATGTAGGGATGAAATGTGAGGCATGTATGGATGGGTCAGGAAATGAAATGAAAGCTAAAACCTCCCTTTTTAGTCCTTCAGCAAGTTGAGGAAGTTGTATGCAAGGATTTCTAAGAACCAAAATGAAAAAAGAAGACAATTCTTCTTCCTTCTAAAAGCAATGACTGCTGATTTCAGCTGCTCCCGCACAGAAAGAAGCAGAAGGACTGGAGAAAGGCTGCTAGTGAAAACATGCAGACTGTGCCCTGGCATCCGCCAGCCACTGCACATTTTTTGTCTGCTCTGTTTCCTTGTTTTGTGCTTGCAGTTAGGCTGGTAGGAACAGCTCTAGATTGGTATAACAGCATTAGACAGTTGTGAAGCTCTTTTGCTAAAGAAATTAAATGAAAGATTAGTAATGTGTACACTTGGTAAAAGTTTTTTTTTTATTATTCTAGAACTTCCTTATAGTACGTCTGAGAAAGAAGTGCATACATACTAAGATCTAAGAGTAAACACTCATGATGCAAACACCTAGGTATCTAAGGCAACATTTAATCAAGAACTTTAGTCACTACCAAATTAAGGGGTAATTGTATGCACACGAATTCTGAAATCAAGCACTGCACCTTGCATTATTAATAAAACATACATTTTACACTGTGTTTTTTAACAAAAGCTTGCTACTTCGATTGTCACCTTCAGGACCTTTTTGCTTCTTCAGTATCCAGAGAAACTGATATACTATTCTTCCTATCATGAGACAGCAGAATTAGCTGTGAAAATGTATGCAGTGCTGGAAATCGTGCTGAGAAGGTGGGTTAGCACTCACTTGTACTCAAGGTCTGGCCCCAGCTGTCCTCTTACACAATCCAAATGTACTCTGAGAAGTCTAACTGAGCTTTGACCTGGGCTGCTTTTCTATAAACCTTTATGTCAGGATATGCTGTCTGCTTTTTTTCTGACATCTATGTGCCATCAATGTGACATCTATATTGCCAAATTCCAGGAATTAAAAAATCCTGTTCCTCAGATACATGAGATTTTGCTTAAAAAGTATATGACACTAAATACTAGCTGATTTTACATTTTTTATTTTTGAAATCTGCATTTTGAGCCAGGATAAAATTTTGCCCACATTTTCCAAGTTATTCTCTGCAAACCTAAAAACTTAACACATAACAACCCAGCATTAGCCTCTCATTTCCCCTGTCATACACATGAAGAGAAGGATTTTCTGTCTTTATCCTCAAGGTATGAGTCTGTCTCATCCACCATGCTTTCTGAAAGGTTTCTTTTTTTATGTTATGCTTAAGAATTCTCATGGAGTTTTAGATGCTTCTTGGTATCAGTCACCAGTGATGATTAGCTTTGGTACACTCTCAGTTCATGTAGCTTTAGCCATTCTCTTTCTCAGTGGGAGTTATTAGCATAGATACATTCATATGTGTTACTAAAAATTCCAATAAAATATAAATATTTTCAGTTTTATAGTTTTATATAGTACAAGAGACAATAAATTATTCTTTTTTTTCCCCTTTAATTACAGATGGCATCTGCTCAAGATTCGAGATATGGCCAGAAAGATACATCTGACCAGAACTTTGATTACATGTTCAAACTGCTCATCATTGGCAACAGCAGTGTTGGAAAAACATCCTTTTTGTTCCGTTATGCTGATGATTCCTTTACATCTGCATTTGTAAGCACGGTTGGGATCGATTTCAAAGTAAAAACAGTTTTCAAAAATGAAAAGAGAATTAAACTACAGATTTGGGTAAGCCAAAAATAATAATTTTGTGAACTAAGCAGACTATAGCAGCTTGATATATACAACAGTTATATATAGCAGTTGGATACAGTAGCTTTTAAGCCACTATAAATACATATTCTTTATCATAATCTGTATATATGTGGCATAGTAGTGAAAAAGCAGCTAGTTTATTTCCTGCATTATTCTTCTATCTTCAACCTAGAGTATAGACAGTGTTTTTAAAGTATTGAGGTTCAGCAGTGTGTGAAGTGAATTAAATTCTTTTAAGAAATGCTTCAGGATGACATACTGATAGCTGTTCACCCAGATATAATAAACTGTTCTGTATACAGCCTGTTGAAAAGCTTATATTATTAAGGACTGTCTTGAAATACCAGGAAGATCTGATCTTCCTCAACCCCTCAAAAAAGACCCCAAAAAAAGCAAACAAAAAACCACACTAGGAACTATGGCAGTGGATGCATAACCGAAGGCATGTTTTTTGTGATCTCAGTTATGTTTGCCATCCTGATCACTTTAAGCGCTTTCTTCTACTGCTGCTGAAGCAAACACACGGAAAGAGAGTTGCCTGAGTTTACAAAAATCCTTACCTGCAACTCAGAGATGGAAGAAAGATGTCAAATATAGGAAGGTGCTCTTCACTGCAAGTTTTCCTCAGAAAACAGAGATAAACAAAGACTTACTTATGCAGGAGTTGCTCGTGGTCATAGCTCCAAATTCCTGGATGATACACAGGAAAAGAATGAAATTTTATCAATGTGAGACCTGAAGTTAAAGTTTTAGGTCTTTGACAGGGGTGCTTGAAGGTTTTAAGGCATGTTTCCTTTGTGGAATATTTTGCAACAGCGATCATGCCCTCAGAGAAGTTTTAATCTTTGCTTAGCCTGGAAAGATATTTCATTAAAATAGATGTAAATTAGTAAGTAACCAGCATTTTCCTTTTATGTGCATAAATACAAGACACTTAAAAATGTGTTTAATGATGAGCAGCCAGTAAATCTGGAAAAACCTTGGATTAAACCTGACCAGACCATCTTTGATGGTGGATTAAGTGCCTGTGTTTTAAATATGGTACATTTTACTAGCAAACCCAGTTCTTACAAAAAGACTGTGACCAGGAAGGTAATCCAAATATAAATTTCTCATATCAAGCTGTATCTCATTCCTGCCTTTTTAGTTAGGATGCAGCACCTGATACCTGAAATCACTTATCGTTGCTCCCTCTAGAAACTGGAACACAGACTCTGCCTGAAGATGTAAAGTTGAGACTTTACATCTTTTGGGAGTTAGAGTCTTACTTTTGTTGTGGGTATAGTGCTATGTTCTAAGCAACGGTGTGTCAAGAGTGCTTTCACAGCACTGACATGGTAGTTTCACTATAACACAGTAATGCTGGAGATGACAAGGTAATTCACACTGACATCAGCTCATTATCTCTTGTTAATGGAACAATAAAATTTAGTTCACATTATAGTCCTTACACAGTTTCTCTTCTTTTAATCACCATGTGGCTTCTACAATGTATTTAATTCATCATGTCTCTCCTAGAAAAAGCAGCAATATTAGTTTGCAACATTATATTAATATGATTAGTTTGACACCAACATTTTTCTCATAATGCTTCTCTACAGCAGACTGCGAATATTTGCTTGACTCAAAGTAGTCCATTAATCTAAAAGTGCCTGGAGTTATCTGTGCCATGGAGAGAATATTGTGTTAGTTGTATTCTCGCCACCTGGAGTAATCTTGCAGCTCTCTCTGTGCAGACACTTTGTTCTTTGCACAGCAGCAACAACACGCAGACCACGCTGAGCATGAGCTCCTTTTGTTCTGCACAAGAGAATCTCTGCTTGGAAACACTTGCAACCAAAGTGAAGTTTCCACCGGGTTTCCATGTCCCACAAGGAAGAGGGAATAGAGATTCAGAGGGAATAGCTACAAGGAGCATTCTAAAGTCACAAACAAGAACATGGAGAGGATTAGGATCGGGACCTGAGATCTTTTAGGTTAGAGCATTTTGGAGCAGCTAGCCTCTCCTTGTTTGTTTCCATTAAAATTTTAATGTAAGTTCTTAAAAAGCCTTGTCATTGCCAAATGAACTCAAATTACAACAGCTCACTATTACTGTTTGCACTTTTAGATGGAATATTGTGCATTAGAATATTGTGTTGCAGTTAGGCTTGCTAGAGTAAGTCTATTGAATGTGGCACCCCCGGGATCTTACATAAAATCGGTTAAGTATCCCAGAAAGCTATTCCACTGAGTGAAATTTGAAACAAATATGGAGCAATATTACCACATCAGATAAGCTGTATCAACAGCTGTGTTATTGCTCATATGCAGTGTCTGTATATGTAATATCTCTCTATAATATACGTTGTTACTTTTCTTTGATTATTCAAATTTCTTTCTAAAATGAACAGTACTCATGCAATATCCATTTCCATTTTAAATTATATGACAGACGGTTTAGATTACCTAAAATATATAACTGAGTGAATCAGAGTTTAATTTGGTGTTATTTCTATGTAGAAACATCTGTGAGCTTCCAACACTTCCTTTGAAATCAATGACAAAGTACTTGGCGACATCATGTAACAAGTGATGTTCAGCATATATGGAATAAAGCAATCTGAAAAATCTCATAAGTTTGAATAGTCAGAAGAAGCTGGAAATTGAATACTGTTTTAAAATGTGTTCTGAATTATGAGATCAAAACTACAATATTTTGTCATGTGCTGTAGAAATACACAGAATGCTACTGTTTTACTATTCCTCCATGGTATTAAGATGTGTGCATGGCAATAGGATGTATAAATAGTAAGGCTGTTAGATCCGATAGATTCCATGGTTAGAGACATAGTTGATCTAATCAGTTACAATGCTCCTTTTTCTTCTTTGATGGATGTACGAACTTCATACTAAATATACTTTGGCATGAAACTTTATAGTTTTCAAGTATTTAACTTGAAGTATGTGGAACTTCTGAGTATTGATTTTTTTCTGAATATGATTCCATCATGCTTATCAGTGAAGAGTGTAAGATAGTTTTGAAAGTCCACATGAGCATAAGGAAGCAGGGTCATTATTTCTTAGTAAAATTCACTATTTAGTGAAGAATGGTGCCTCATTCTTGTAATAAAAAGACCTGAACTGACTTCCTTATTGTTCAAGTCGGGTAGGATATGGCTCTCTCTAGTGCTTATCATTATTGCTTTTTCACAGGGTCAGAAATAGCCTGCTGGGAGCAGTGCAAGGTTTATATTATTCCTTTTGAGCCAAAAAACTTCCTTCTATAATATTTCTTACTGGAATTGAGGGATGTTCAGAATTCAATTGCTATATTCATTAGTGGTAGCACATTACAGGACCACTAGCTGGCTCCAAACTTTTGTTTCAGGTCAAATTGTAAATGTGGCAGCCATAGTACAGATAGTACACACACTGTGAAGACAGAATACTAATAGGCTTTTTTCCCCCCTATTTAAGGAGATAAGTTATAAATGCCTTAACAAAAAAAAAAAGAATTTATCAGCAGAACTGTGAGAAATTTAATTTTGGCAAAGAATTCTGTCTCTGTGCTACCCATAACTGTATAAGGAAAAGTCCATGAAAAGAATTTTTAAAGTTCTATGACAGAAACTTATGAAATTCATTCAGTTTCAAACATTTAAATTTAAATTTTTAATTTTAAAATTAAATTGAATGAAAAAATAAGTGACCAGAGTAGCAATGAAAGAAAGGCTTAAAAGTGTGAGGGCCTGCAAACCAAAAAAGAAAATTAAATTTAACCTTATAAATTACTACTGTATTTGCTGTACAAAGCAGTACCATTTGTATACAATGCAGATGGGAAACCATTAAAGTTTACACTATTCTTGCAAGCACTGTAGAGTCTTTAATGAAAATAAAAGGAAGCAAGAACTTACAAAGAAAATACAAGCCCAGTTAAACAATAAAATTTGTCAGATATCATTCGTTAAAATAAATTATTACAATCAGAAAAAGTAAAACGAATGCAGATCCTAATTCCTGCAGAGGAAGACAAAAGATGTCAGAAGACAAAAACAAGTCCAAGATTATATTTAACTGACAGTGTATCTATGTCACATCTTTAACTCCTGGTTTAATCAGGACTTTCAGAGATTTCCAATTGATTTAAGTGCATATTTTGTTTTCCCACTCTGACCTGTAGCTGCAAGTAAGAACATTACATTACCTTTTTCTGCTTGGGTGGCTTTTGCCTGAGCCTAGACAAAGCCTTCATGGATTTGATGCACTGATCCTCGTTTCTCAGAATCGTGTATGACAGTTTAATTCTGATACCAAAAATGTTACTGTCATCATCTGCCATCATCGTCTGTTTTCCGTAAACTGCCATATGCTCTGGCTTAGGGGCCAGACTAGGTTTAATAAACTGAACTGAAGGATATCCAGTTTTATCATTCAATAATTAAAACTATAGTATTTATTCAAAAGAATCAATAAATGTTAGGTACCTGATTCTTTGCTTGGCAAGGCCCCTAACACTGCTCTAGCAGTAAAAAAAAAGAGTCAAAATGAAAACAAATTTCTCAGCATAAGAACTTTTTTTTGTCTCAGAGGAGTCTGTGAGGCAGTTGTATGAATGAAAATTGCCTTGATATTGATATGCTTAAGGGGAATCCTACAGCAAGTCTTGAGTGAGCACTGCAATATTCCAGAAATATCCTGCAGTGGTGACTAGGGCTGTCATGTCAGTACAGTAATAACTCAAAATGCTGAGGAGAAAGGTGGTGAAAGCTGCACAACAAAAAATCTGTTAGAGTTGAGAGCAGGCTGAGGAAGAGGATAATGATATATAATACATGGGGCTTGTTTCGTCATTTTAGGGACTGATTTTGTGTCACCTGGCTCACTTAAGTATTTTTAATTGGTTTGATAATCCCATCAAAGTTGACTTAATTATTTTTTTCCCAGGTGCTAGTGACATTGTGTATGTTGCTGCTTAGTGTACTCAGACTTTTTTAGATGAGAATAGTAATCTAATATTAAAGAATTAATTTCCTCATCTCAGCATGAAAATGAAATGTGTGTCCAGAAATACACCAGACAGCAAGTGATTTGATGATAGCAGTAGAGACAGCTGAACACTGCAGGAGTTTAAAATTTCTCTGGATCCAGCTGTACTAGTAAATTAAAGATGCCCACATAGACCTTTGCCACTGAGCTCAGCTGCCAGAGAATAGCGTGTGTCCATACTCCAGTCTCTGAAATAGGATGGTGACACTCAGTTGTTGTATTGGGAATGATCGCTGGCGTGTGCTGGCTCCTGAACCTTG
>JAUBNY010000700.1:9269740-9284843 GCA_032275445.1 Crypturellus soui
TTTTCAAGGATGGAAAAATGGTTAAACAGTGTCTGTTCTTGGGCATACCTAATCCAAAATTATTATCACAAGCAACTGGATTTTTCCAAGGCATGAAATTGAGAGATGTAATTTCTGAGTGCTTCTACTTACAGCATACCCAGAACGCTTAAATAATATTGTTATTAAAGCTTCAAGTAAAACAATATTCTATTGTGGGTTCTTCTTCTCAATAGTCTTTGCTTTTTCCAATATTAGACTGGTATGGTTGGTCCTTGTTCAAATCTGTTTTAGAGTGGCTGAACTAATTGCTTGATTTATCTCTTTTAGTTATCTACTTTTCTACAAGAAAGAAATATAGCTGCTTCTTTGTACACAACAGGTTTATGGAACAGTCTGTTACAGAGCTAACATCTCTCTGAACAGTAGAGAAACAGGAAGAGTGATCAAGCACTTTTTTGTATTATGACAAAACCAAGTGAGAGGAGAGTGTAAGCACTTTTTCCATATCCATCTGGCAATATAACCCCCCTCCAAAGACTATGAAATTAAAATGCAAAAGAAAGATGGGAATAATGGCCTATCCAGGCACTTTTTATCTCTATGTTTGCAATGTCTTTATTTTAATCTCAAGCTTATGCTATTTCTCTGTAGCCCGGAAGGGTCAAAATGATCAGAGAGGGAGCCCAAATAGCCTTTTCTGAGAGAGACTACCTGATGGAAAAGTTGCCATTGTTATCTGCTGGATATAATTCAATCTGGGCAAGAATTTGTGACAACTTTTCACTTTTTTTAGTCATGTTTTCAAAGAAAAAAATATAGTTGTGTTTATAGGCAGGGAGAGAGCTTTGGTTTAGAAATTGAAAGCAATTAACTCTTATTTCTGAGAAACATAGAAATTTCTGCATGTTCTTTTAAGAGTTTTTTTGAATTACTTGAAATACTGTGTGTCTCTTAATAGTTCCCCCCCGACTTTGGTGGTACTCTGAAAATTAAAAATTCAGTGATACACACATCGATTCTTTCACTTCAAGTTTCACTCCTTGTCTGACTGTGCCATGCAAACTGTCCATGCTCCTGCACTTGCCAAAGCCAAAAAGATAAAGTGTAGTTTGGATAACTGGGTCATAATGTTTATCAGAACATATAGTCATTAACGGTGACAATATGTAGAAAATGTCACATGTTTGCAAACCCTGCTTTACACTTAGCACGGCCAGAAAGGTGAGGGAAAAGTAGGAAATGGGGAAGGATCTGTAAAGACAATGTGAACATTCCTGATGCTTTTCCAGGAAAATAAATGAGTACTTTTTCTTCAGAGCTTTCCGTACTCTGATGTCACTGTGGTGGGTATGCCCAGACCAAATAGGTTTATAGGAGACGCATCCAAGCAAAATGGAGAAGGGCAGCAGCAATAGAGAAAAGAAAAAGTCTGCTTCCAATTTTTTAAGAGTTTGTTTTAAAATTGTAATTTTAATTGTAATAAAATTGTAAAAGCCAAATCAGAGCTGTTAGATGCAGGAGTTATGGCAATGTATCTCCTATCACTCAGCAAAATTATTCAATACCTCATTGTAGCACTGGAGTAGGATAGCGTGCCAAGCCAGTGAGTCCTCACAGGAAGTTATATTTTCCTTTTTGTTCATTAATCAAGTTGCATTTGCAGTCAGTAATCCTCCCTCTGTCACTGCTCCTATGTGGGGGCTACTGTTCGGTGGAAACTTGCGACTTTGCTGGTGAAATACAGTCTGATCTCCAGCTCAAAGGCACTCACAACTAGTTTATACTCATTTCTTCTTAAAGTCCCGTGTCCACTCCAATATAAGTCAGTTTAAATAGTTCTCCTCATTCTCTGATGCATCTCCAGATTATTATCTAGACTAACTAGTTTATGTTATACTGAGCTTTTCGAGATTTCTTTCATGAGGTAAGATTTTCATTCCTGTGGTCTTGCTAATAATCTTGCCCTGTACTTTCCAGTTTGAACTCACTTTTCATGAATATGGTTACCCAGGATTGTTACTAATGGCATCTCAGCAGTACTTTGGGCAGTGACATTGGTACCTCACTTTTTCGTTCAGGCTGATGCAGCCGAGAAGCTGGGACTTTTTCTCTGTCGTTGTCACTATTTCGAGGAGCGTTCACATTAATACTGAGAGTAGAAACTGGGCACTTGTTTCTTAATTTGCCCTTTCTGTGCAGAAAGTAAACTTAGGTTAAGGGAAGATGGCTGGAGGAGCCTTAGCTCACCACAGGCAGGTTCACCAGAATTTGTCTGCTAGACCACATTAGAGCTATTCCCTACCGCTCTGGGAATTCTGCTCCCCAGGGCAGCAGGATCTGCCAGGGCTGAGCTCACATTCATGAAACCAAGCAGAGCTTCTTTAAAATGTTTTAGGCCCTCAGCTCTCTGTATCTTCTCAACATTGCACGGCCTGACATTTCAGTATGCTGCTTATAGAATGAAACTTCTTCATTTCTAACCCTTTTGGACAGGGTTATGATACACGTATTCATGGTATAATTTCGTTATACCTTAAATCAGATAAGCTTCCGATGCTGCCAAGTACATTGGTTCACAAGCTGTGCTCTGCAGATGGCTGAACCGTAAATTCCAATAAGTGGTTGGTTCATTGTCCACATAACTGCATTAAGTCTTACTAATTGGTCAATTAAAAATAGATGAAAAAGAGGATACACAAGGATTTATGAGAATTTGCTGTGGTCTGCAGGGGAACAACAAAAGTAGCCTTTGAGGCAGAACAAAGGGTAAGAAAACTTACCCAAAATATAGTGAAAAGGAATAGGAAAGTTACAGGATATCTCTGAAAAAAATCAGGAATAAAATCCTATCTCTATGTTATCAGTCTAGTACTTTACCCTTAAATGATTACTTCATAATTGGTTCATATTGTCATAGAATAAGTGGAAATTATATATTTACATATAATATATATATTACTATATTAGTATATATTTAAGAATCTTGGTAACATTTCGGCTACTATGATGATGACATTCGATCTGCACATTAGAGACACTCAGTTGTGATGCACCCTCCATACAGGTCCAGGAGTTAACAGACATTGACTTTTCCCATTATTTTCCATTGCCAAACTGTATTACTTTAAATATGTTTGACTAATTTTTGTCAAAAAGCAAAAAGATTACCTCACAAAAATGTTTCCTGAGCAGGAAACTGTCTTTTTATCAGAATAATGAATAAAGTTAGTTTCTTCTTGGACAGCAATGTAAATATATGCATTTCTACACTCTGTATAGAAAAGGAGTGCTGCTCTTTGAAACAACTGTAAATCACTGTTGCTGAAGAAGCCCAGAAGTGTCTTTCCTTCTTGTAGATAGAAACAGGACATTTTTTTCCTGGGTTTACAAGACTTTACAAGAGAATCTTTTCCTTTACAAGAGAATTGTTTTATCTTCAAAAGAAAATAAACTGTGAAAGATACAAAGGAATGGGACTCAGTATTTTTGATCCCATCATTTCCTGCCTTCTGCAAGAAATCCTTTTTTTCCAAGGGCAATTCATTCTGTATAGACATTCAGTGTGGCGTGCATATATGAGTGCAAACTGAAGTGATGTGCAGTCAAGAAGGTCATGGCCCTGTGCCCTACTTAAGGGAGAAAGCTGCTCAAATTAATTCTGTCAAAGTACAAGGTCCTCTAAGGCCAAAGAGTCAAGTGTTTCATTACAATCATGAGAGTGGAATATAAGCACATGCCTTCTCAGACATTTGTTTTCAGCCCATGCCCCATTTTGCCCTGTTCTCTTAGGAGCAAGGCAGCAACTGACTTGAGAAGTACTTGGACTTAATATAGCAAACTCTGCTTAGTGATTAAACTTGACAATGTCATAAATAATCTTCATTTGAAGAGATTAAAGATGGTCTGAAGGTGGGGAAGCATACAATGCCATCTGGTTTTGTTCCTGAACCACAGTCAAGGTGGGGGTCTTCCTTCTCCCCACTACTAAGGTAAGGAGCAGGAGTCGGACACCTGTTGTGATCGTTGGCTTGAGCTTAGATTGCCTTGTGGACTCTCAGGTCTGTCCTGTGTCCTCTAGGAGGTGATCTGAGACTGCCCTTGGTGCTAAAATCCAAGTGGGTGTAAGGATCTGAGTAAGGACTCATTCTGCAAAAAAAAAAGAAGGTATACAACCTGCTAATGGAAATAGCCTTGTGCATTTTTTTTCTAGTTTTAGTAAATAACTAGAAGAGATTTATCCCAAAGGAAAAAAAAAATCTCAATTTATTTTGCTGAAAGTGATGTGTGCCTAAAATATCCATTTAATCATTTGAACCCAGAGATAAAGCTTTGTCAGAATAAAGATAAGGCTTTTGCATTTTTGGAAGCAGAACATCATGGCATTACGGAGGCTAACATGTTTATTTGTTTTTCTATCAATGCATTTAGCATTTAATGACAGATATGAAAATGGCAATCTGTGTGATTATTTCCACAATTGTTTCCAAGGACCAACATAGGATCGGCACCAGCTTCTTCACATGCCAATGCTACTCTGTTTAATGGTACTGTTTTTGAAGTGGTAGGCAATATATATAGGGATGAAATGTAAGGCATGTAGGATGGGCCAGATAATGAAATGAAAGCTAAAACCTCTCTTTTTAACCCTTAAGCAAATTGAGGAAGTTGCATGCAAGGATTTCTAAGAGCTAAAATGAAAAAAGAAGACAGTTCTTCCTACTAAAAACAATGACTGCTGATTTCAGCTGCTCCTTTACAGAAAGAAGCAGAAGGACTGGAGAAAAGGCTGCTAGTGAAAACATGCAGGCTGTGCCCTGGCATCCCCCCGCCACTGCGCAGTTTTTTGTCTACTCTGTTTCCTTGTTTTGTGCTTGTAATTAGACTGGTAGGAACAGCTCTAGATTGATATAACAGCATTAGAGAGTTGTGAAGCTAGGTGTGTTTTTCTTGTGTCTTTTGCTAAAGAAATTAGAAAGATGAAAGATTAGTAATGTGTACACTTGGCAATAGGTATTTTTTTTTAATTCTAAAACTTCCCTATAGTACGTCTCGAAAGGAGTGCATGCATACTAAGGTCTAAGCGTAAACACCCAGGATGCTAACACGTAGGTATCTAAGACCAGATTTAGTCAAGAACTTTAGTCACTACCAAATTCAGGGGTAATTGTATGTGCACAAATTCTGAAATCAAGCACTGCACACTGCATTACTAATAAAACATAAATTTTACAATGTATTTTTTGACAAAAGTTTGCTACTTTTATTGTCACCTTCAGGACCTTTTTGCCTCTTCAGTATACAGAGAAAGTGGTATACTGTTCTTCCTAATATGAGACAGCAGAATTAGCTGCGAAAATGTATGTAGTCCTGGAAATCTTGCTGAGAAGGTGGGCTAGCACTCACCCATATTCAAGGTCTGGCCCCAGCTGTCCTCTCACACAGTCCAAATGTACTCTGAGATGCCTAACTGAGCTTTGACCTGGACCGCTTTTCTATAAACCTTTATGTCAGGATATGCTGTTTGCTTTTCTTCTGACATATGTGTGCAAATATATTGCCAAACTCCAGGAATTAAAAAATCCTGCTCCTCAGATACATGAGATTTTGCTTAAAAAATATATGACATGAAATACTAGCTAATTTTAAGTTCTTTATTTTTGACATCTGTATTTTGAGCCCAAATAGAATTTTGGTCAGGTTTTCAAGTTATTCTCTGCAACCCTGAGAAGCCCAGCATTAGCCTCTTATTTCCCCCTCGTACAAATGAAGAGAAGGGTTTTCTGTCTTTATCCTCAAGGTATGAGTCTGTCTCATTCACCATACTTTCTGAAAGTAATTTTTTTATGTTATGCTCAAGAATTGTCATGGAAATTTAGATGCTTTTTGGTACCAATCACCAATGATGATTAGCTTTAGTATACTCTCATTGACATGTAGCTTTTGCCATTCTCTTTCTCAGTGGGAGTTATTAGCATGGATACATTCATATGTGTTACCAAAAATTCCAATAAAATATAAATGTTTCCAGTTTTATAGTTTTATATAGTACAAGAGACAATAAATTATTCCTTTTTTTTTCTTTAATTACAGATGGCATCTGCTCAAGATTCCAGATATGGCCAGAAAGATACATCTGACCAGAACTTTGATTACATGTTCAAACTACTCGTCATTGGCAACAGTAGTGTTGGAAAAACATCTTTTTTGTTCCGTTATGCTGATGATTCCTTTACATCTGCATTTGTAAGCACGGTTGGGATCGATTTCAAAGTAAAAACAGTTTTCAAAAATGAAAAAAGAATTAAGCTACAGATTTGGGTAAGCCAAAAATAATAATTTTGTGAACTAAGCAAACTATAGCAGTTTGTTATATATAGTAGTTGGATACAGTATCTTTTTAGCCACTATAAATACATATTCTTTTTCGTAATCTGTATGTATATGGCATAGCAGTGAAAAAAGCAGCTAATTTCTTTCCTGCATTATTTTTCTATATTGAATATAGAGTATAGACAGTATTTTTAAAGTGGTTCAGCAGAGTGTAAAGTGAATTAAATTATTTTAAGAAATGCTTCAGGATGACATATTGACAGCTGTTCACCCAGGTATAAGAAACTGTTCTGTATACAGTCTATTGAAAAGCTTATATTATTAAGGACTGTCTTGAAATGAAATACCAGGTAAGATCTGATCTTCCTCCACCCCTCAAAAAAAAAAAAAAAACACTAGGAACTATGGTAATGGATGCATAACAGAAGGCATATTTTTTTTTGTGATCTCAGTTATCTTTGTCATCCTGATCACTTGAAGCTCCTTTCTTCTACTGCTGCTGAAGCAAACAAGTGGAGAGTTGCCTGAGTTTACAAAAAGCCTTACCTGCACCTCAGAGATGGAAGAAAGATGTCAAACATAGGAAACCAGGAGGCCAGGGGAAAGGTGCTCTTTCCTGCAAGATTTCCTCAGAAAGCAGAGATAGACAAAGACTTACTTATGCAGGAGTTGCTCATGGTCATAGCTCCAAATTCTTGCATGATACACAGGAAAAGAATGAATTTTTAACAATGTGGGACCTGAAGTTAAAAATTTTAGGTCTTTGCCAGGAGTGCTTGAAGGTTTTAAGATGTGTTTCCTTTGTGGGATACTTTGCAACAGCCACACTGCCCTCAGAGAAGTTTTAATCTTTGCCTAGTCTGGAAAGATCTTTCATTAAAACAGATGTAAATTAGTAAGTAACCAACATTTTCCTTTTATGTGCATAAATACAAAACACTTAAAAATGTGTTTAATAATTAGCAGCCAGTAAATCTGGAGAAACCTTGGATTAAACCTGACCATTCCACCTTAGATGGTGGATAAAGTGCCTATGTTTTTAATATGGTATGTTTTACCAGCAAACCCATTTCTTACAAAAAGACTGTGACCAGGAAGGTAAATCCAAAGCTGAATTTCTCATATCAGGCTGTATCTCATTCCTGCCTTTTTAGTTAGGATGCAGCCCTTGATATCTCAAATCACTTATCATTGTGCCCTCTAGAAACTGGAACACAGACTCTTTGCCTCTCAACTTTATATATTTTGGGAGTTAGAGTCTTTTGTCATGGGTATAGCAGATAGTGCTATGTTCTAAGTAACAGTGTCATGCTTGCTTTCACAGCACTGACATGGTAGTTTCACTGTAACACAGTAATGCTGGAGATGACAAGGTAATTCACACTGACATCACCTCATTATCTCTTGTTAATGGAGCAATAAAATTTAGTTCACATTATAGTCCTTACACAGTTCTTCTTTTAATCACCAAGGGGCTTCTACAATGTATTTAATTCATCATGTCTCTCCTAGAAAAAGCAGCAATATTAGTTTGCAACATTATATTAATTTGATTAGTTTGACACCAACATTTTTCTCATAATGCTTCTCCACAGCAGACTGTGAATATGTGCTTGACTCAAAGCAGTACATTAATCTAAATGTGCCTGGAGTTATCTGTGGCATGGAGAGAATATTGTGTTAGTTGTATTCTCGCAACCTGGAGTAATCTTGCAGCTCTCTCTGTGCAGACACTTTGTTCTTTGCACAGCAGCAACAACTCGCAGACCACGCTGAGCATGAGCTCCCTTTGTTCTGCATAGGAGAATCTCTGCTTGAAAAGGGTTGCAACCAAAGTGAGTGAAACAAAACACCAGGTTTCTGTGTCCCACAAGGAAGAGGGAATAGAGACTCAGGTTATGACAAGGAGCATCCTAAAGTCACCAACCAAGACATGAAGAGGCTTAGGATCAGGACCTCAGGTCTTCTTGCTTTTAGGTTAGAGCATTTTGCAGCAGCTAGCATTGCCTCTACTTATTTGTTTTCATTAAAATTTTAATGTAAGTTCTTAAAAAACCTTGTCATTGCCAAATGAACTCAAATTGCAACAGCTCACTATTACTGTTTGCACTTTTAGATGGAATATTGTGCATTGGAATATTGTGTTGCAGTTAGGCTTGCTAGAGTAAGTCTGTTGAATGTTGCACCCCTGGGATCTTAGATAAAATCAATTAAGTATCCCAGAAAGCTATTCCATTGAGTGAAATTTGAAATAAATATAGAGCACTATTACCACATCAGATAAGCTGTATCAACAGCTGTGTTATTGTTAATATGCAGTCTCTGTATATGTAATATCTCTCTATATTATACTTTATTACTTCTCTTTGATTATTCAAATTTCTTTCTAAAATGAGCAGTACTCATGCAATATCCATTTCCATTTCAAATTATATGAAAGTTTAGATGATTACCTAATATATATAACTGAGTGAATCAGAGTTTAATTTGATGTTATTTCTATGTAGAAACATCTGTGAGCTTCTAACACTTCCTTTGAAATCAATGACAAAATACTTGGCGACATCATGTAACAAGTGATGTTCAGCATATATGGAATAAAGCAATCTGAAAAATCTCATAGGTTTGAATAGTCAGAAGAAACTGGAAATTGAATACTGTTTTAAAATGTGTTCTGAATGATGAGATCAGAACTACAATATTTTACCATGTGCTGTAATGCAGAAATACACAGAATACACCTGTTTTGCTATTCTTGCATGGTAATAAGATGTGTAAATAGTAAGGCAGTTAGAGTCAATAGATTCCATGGTTAGAGACATAGTTGATCCAATCAGTTACAATGCCCTTTTTTTTGATGGATGCATAAACTTCATACTTAACATATTTTGGCATGAAACTTTAGTTTTCAAGTATTTAACTTGAAGTATGTTGAACCTTTGAGCATTGATTTTTCTTTGAATATGATTCCATCATGCTTATCAATGAAGAGTATAAGATTTTTTTGAAAGTCCACATGAGTATGAGGAAGCAGGGTCATTATTTCTTAATAAAAATCACTTTATTACAAATGAACTAGCAAAGGATAATAGGCTGCAGTTGATGCTGGCTTATTTACTGGAATGTCCTGAAGGTTTTATTCTTTATATGAGTTTTTTTTTTTTGTTTTTCTTTTTCTGTAAGGCAATGGTGCCTCATTCTTGCATTCAAAAGACCTGAACTGACTTCCTTTATTGTTCAAGTCAGGTAGGATATGGCTCTCTCTAGTGCTTATCATTCTTGCTTTTTCACAGGGTCAGAAATAGCCTGCTGGGAGCAGTGTAAGGTTTACATTATTCCTTTTGCACCAAAAAAAACTTCCTTCTATAATATTTCTTACTGGAATTGAGAGAGGTTCAGAATACAATTGCTATATTCATTAGTGGTAGCACATCACCTTGTCACAGGACAACTAGCTGACTCCAAACTTTTGTTTCAAGGCAAATTATAGATGTGGCAGCCATAGTACAGATAATACATACAGCATGAAGACAGAATATTAATAGCTCCCCCCCCCTATTTAAGGAGATAAATTATAAATATCTTAAAAAAATAAAAGATTTCTCAGCAGAAACTGAGAAATTCTGGCAAGGAATTCTGTCTGTATGTTGCACATAACTGTATAGGGAAAAGTCCATGAAAAGACTTTTTAAAATTCTATGGCAGAAGCTTATCAGATTCGTTCAGTTTCCAATATTTAAATTTAAAATATTTTGAATGAAAAAAATAAGTGGCCAGTGAGTAGCAATGAAAGAAATTAAATGAAAGAAAGGTTTAAAAATGTGAAGAGCTGCAAACCAAAAAATAAAATTAAATTTAAACTTATAAATCTACTACTGTATTTGCTGTACAAAGCAGTATCATTTGCATACAATGCAGATGGGAAACCATTAATGTTTGAAATATTCTTGCAAGCATGGTAGAGTCTTTAATGAAAATAAAGCAAGAACTTATAGAGAAAACACAAGCCAAGTTAAACAATAAAATTTGTCAGATATCATTTTTTAAAATAAATCATTACAATCAGAAAAAGTAAGACAAATGCAGATAGTAATTCCTGCAGAGGAAGACAAAATAGGTCAGAAGACAAAAACAGGTCAAAGATTATATTTAGCTAACAGTATATCTATGTCACATGTTTAACTTCTTTTTTAATCAGAACTTGCAGTGATTTCCAACTGATTTAAGTACATATTTTGTTTAAGTTTTCCCACTCCGATCTGTAGCTGCAAATAAGAACACTACATTACCTTTTTCTGCTTAGATGACTTTTACCTGAAATTAGATATAGACTTCATGGATTGGATGCACTGATCCTTGTTTCCCAGAATCGTGTGTGACAGTTGCATTCTGATACCAAAAATGTTGCTGTCATCATCTGCCGTTATCATCTGTTTTCCATAAACTACCATATGCTCTGGCTTAGGGACCAGGACTAGGTTTAATAAATTGAACAAGGAAATTCAGTTTCATCATTCAATAATTAAAACTATAGTACTTGTTCAAAAGAATCAATAAATGTTAGGCACCTGGTTCTTTGTTTGGCAAGACCCCTAACACTGCTCTAGCAGTAAAAAAGATGAGTCAAAATGAAAATAAATTTCTCAGAATGAGATTTTTTTTTTGTCTCAGAGGGGTCTGTGAGGCAGTTGTATGAATGAAAATTCCCTTGATATTGATATCTTTAAGGGGAATCCTACAGCAAGTCTTGAGTGTGGTAGCACTACAATATTCCAGAAATATCCTGCAATGGTGACCAAGGCTGTCATGTCAGTACAGTAATAACTAAATATGCTAGTTGAGAAGAAAGGTGGTGAAAGCTGAAGCAACAAAAAGTCTGTTATAGAGTTGAGAGCAGGCTGAGAGAGAGGATAATGATATATAATATACGGGGCTTGTTTCATCATTTTAGGGACTGATTTTATGTTATCATCTGACTCACCAGAGTATTTTTAATTGGTTTGATAGTCCCATCAAAATTGTTTTAATGATTTTTTTCCCAAGTGCTAGTGACATTGTGTATGTTGCTGCTTACTATACTCAAACATTTTTAGATGAGAATAGTACATCTAATATTAAAGAATTAATTTCCTCATCTCAACATGAAAATCAAATGTGTGTCCAGAAATATACCAGGCAGCAAATGATTTGATGATAGCAGTAGAGAAGGCTGAACACTGTAGGAGTTTAAAATTTCTCTGGATCCATCTGTACTAGTAAATTAAAGATGCCCACATTGACCTTTGCACTGAGCTCAGCTGTCATAGAATAGCGTGTGTCCATATTTTCATCTCTGAAATAGGATGGTGAAGCTCAGTCTGTATTGGGAATGATCGCTGTCGTGTACTGGCTCCTGAACCTTGTCCAGGAACTGTCTGGGAGAGTGCTAGTGAGTTTGGATCAGAAAGCATGCTGGCAGTTTCATGGTATAGAAATGTCCATAGCCAGGTATGTTAACTATTGATTTTCTTTTGGAAGGCTTCAAGTGAGACATTTCTGGGAAAAGATAACTAATGAGGAACATGGCAGTGATGGTCAGAAGACAAATTCTTTATGGACCTCCTCTGTCAGCTGATAAAAGATGCAATTCTGGGCAGCTTTTGTCACAGTTTAACCTGCCCTTCAGCAGGGGCATGTTATCTGAGCTGTGATCTATCACACTGTTGGTTTGAAATATTCCCTGCCTCTATTTCATTTATTATTTCTCTCCTTATGCACTATATATATTCTTGAAGACCCATGAAAAATATTTACCTGGAAGCTTGGAGATAGAAAAGCTTTTTCATGTGGTGTTTAAGTCTTCATCTAGAGCTATTCCATTTATGCACAAGTCATATTTGGTATACTTTATTTCTCAAAAATAGTGCTATTCATTAATTATTATTTTTCCATTACTATTTTTCCCTCTTTTCAAGTAGTCTACTTGAAACATCTGATGCTAACTATTTGCACAGTGAAGGAAAGCCACTTATAGCACAGGCAGAACTATTGTGTTCAGATCTGAGTCGGAGAACTGCCAAGTTGTTCTTCATCCTTAGACAGATTAGGTACCTTGGTTACATCCAGAAATTTATGTTTACATTAATTGAAAGATTCTTAGTGTTCAAATTTATTTCAGCTGCTTATTCTGTTTCTTGTCCCTGTTACTCCATTTGTATTAGAGTGGCAGCTATGGATCCAAGTCAGCTCAAGTTTGTTCTAGGTAAATAGCCAAAAAAAATGGTCAAATCGCTCACGGTCAGCCAGTCTAGTGGGAATGAACAGGTGGAACAGGGAGATGGCTGAGGAAGGCGATTTGTAAGAAAAAGAACAGCACTTATGTGAACAACAGACAAGACAGCTTACCATTTCTCTAGAGCTCCAGTAGTTTATAGACACCATAGCAGAATGAGATGAAAGCAAAGATGGAAAAGATAATGTGTGCTGCTATTTGAAGTTTGACTGGAATTCTTTAGACATGGAAGTATGTGAGGGAAAACACCCAAGTATTTGAATGAGAACGGGACCAAGAACTTATGATAGGACCCTTAATCAAATAAAAATTTAGAAACAGTAAAATTTAACAGTTAAAATGTGGTGCCTTATCTTGGTTCCTTGTAAACCACACTGCAAAAGGGCTTACACATATAAGGACTGCAGTCCTTTACTGGGAAAGACATAATTGAACTCTGTGGAACTTTATGCAAGAAGTATTTCCTTAGGACCTATTTTGGGTGTAAAATATAGAAAAATCCTTTATAAACAATCCATTCCTTGTGATGAATTTCTTATATAGAGCCAGGGCCTAATCTGCAATTCCAAAGAAGACCTCAGCAAAGTAAAAGACATGCACAGTTTGCATGGATTTCAGTGCAAATAGCACATGCTGTGAGCTCTGTGAGAGGCTGGCTAGGCTGATCAAAGATGACACTTCTAAAAGACATAGACCTGATATGTTTGTATTTAGAAAGTATAGTTGGCTGTTCAAATATCTATGTCGCATGACATTTTGGTATTATAATAAAGAACATGTCTTGAGAGTTTCAAACATCTGCTCTAAACTCAACTCAAAAAAAAAAAAAAAGGAAAAAGTCCTAGCACATCAGTCACACTGGCTTTCACTGTTGAAACTGCCATTTCCCTGTGATTTTTAAATTTCCTTATTGTTTTTGTTATCACATCATCAGCTTCTCCTGAGTGATTGAAAGACACATTCCTATCTTTACTTCTGAGAGAGCAGATAGGGTGTGTAAAGTGTCAATATTATAAAACCCCTTGGTTGCCTAAATGCTATAAGACGACATGATGTTAATAATTCTGCTTAACTATAAAAAAATAGGGTAATTTTCACATTTCTTTTTAATTCCTTTTCCTCATGCTACTTCTATTTCTAGTCTGTAAATCTTTTTACTTAGGTAAATGGGTACTGGAACTTCTGGTTCTTTTAGCTGGACCATCTGCTTTTCTTTTTTCCAATTAAATTTGTGCTGCTAAGGAGTTTGGAAGAATTCATGGAAGAGAAATTCATACTGAAAGACATAGAAATTATATTCATCACGCTGAAAGGCATAGAAATTATATTCAATCAGGAAATCACTGAGCTGCAGATTGTTGGAAATAAAAGTATTTTGAAAAGAACTACGACATTTGTCCGACTTTTTGTTACAGTTTTCCTTCAGAAATTGCACAGTAACACTGTCACAGAGGATACTGGCTAGATATACTTTCTGTCTTATCCAGCAGGGCTGGTCTCATATAAATTTTTATTTATATTTAAAACAGAGCAGTTCCTTGCTTTCTTTGATGAAAATCAGCCCTGTTTTTCAGGGAACTCCATTTCCCAGCTAGAAAAGTGCAAGAAGATTCAGTCACAATCATTTTAATACTCAGGCCTCTGTTACATACATATGAAAAATACCTTGAAATACTTAAACTTGAATACTTAGTACTTACTATAAAAATAACAGGATCCTTTCCTTTTCCTTTTCCTTTTCCTTTTCCTTTTCCTTTTCCTTTTCCTTTTCCTTTTCCTTTTCCTAGTGTCCTCGTGGATTTGGTCAGTGGTGTCTGAACAAGAGTTTTAAATGTGGCTGGTTGATTTGATTCATAGCAATTGTTTTTAATCACATATCACTTTTTCAGAACAGAACAGATCCTTCTCTATGGCAAACCTCTTCCAAGTCTGAAAGAGCTGATGCTGAATTACTGTGATTCAGCCTCTGGTAACCTGAATTATATCTCTAGGACTTCCAGACTTTTAGTGTTTGGAAAATAAATGAGTTCTGTATTCTGTTTCTGAAAGGGATTTTGGATTCTGACTTTGAATAGGCTAAGGAGGCAAGAAATCATTTTAACAACCCTTCACATTCTTGCGGGTCTTCATCCATCTCTTTAGCAGCCCTCCATCCAGAATTGAGTCACCTGTGAATCTATCTTAGTAATTATGCTGTTATTTGCATCTCCCACACAAAAACATAGCTGGACTTCCTAAAAACAAGCAAGAATTTAGGAAATATTTTAGATTTATCGCAGTCATGAAACACGTGAGTTTGGCAAGTCTATATTAAAATTCAGATCTCCCAATTTTATCAGTTGCTGTGACTGCCAGCAGGTATATTGTAGTCAAATGTTAACTATTATACCAGAAGATATTTTCTTCTCTCCTGTGTAACGAAATGGAGTGATGTATTTTGTACATCCCCAGTCTTATGAATTAGACTATTACAAGTGAAGAGGTTACTCAGGCAAATAAAAGCTGAATGACCAGCTCCAC
>JAUBNY010000700.1:9284943-9298457 GCA_032275445.1 Crypturellus soui
ATGACCCTGCTTGCTGCATAAAATTCAGACTCCCATAACTATCTTAGTTAGATATATATATATATATATATATATATATAACTAATACTGTATATATATATGTAACACACATATTTATATATATTACAGCTAGACCTTACATATTCTCTGACAAAGACTGCTGTTTCTGGTAATAGGATACATTTATATTCAGAGGATTAATTGGAAAGGGAAGGTGATGTTTAGCATAATTAGAATTCTAAATAAGGCTCATTTTGCTGTTTAAGTGGAAATATCCACAGGGATTCTTCAAGGGAAATTCGGCTAGTTTAAGACACTGCCTAGAACACTTTGCAATGGGGGTCTCTTAGGCAGATTTAATCATTGAACTCCTGGGAAATGAATCCTGCCATCACGCAGGGCAACAAATCAGCAGTCTGCGAGACTTGAAGTGACTGCAGATCTCCCCAGTCTGTGACTGGACAGTTCTAGTATAACATTTGTTCAGCTGCCCTTGTTATCTCTGCTTTTTTCTATCTAGGGAAGCTTAGAAGTGTTGTCATGAACCAGCACTTATATGCGTGCAAGCATCATATAGATGCTACACAAGCTGCTTAAAAACTGGTGATGAGAAAGCAAAAATGCAAAAGCCTATCCTTAATATATGTCTATTGGAGTAGCAAGATCTTTTATTTTGCTTGGAGTGGAAACACAAGATTGGAAGGAAAGAGGAGATGGAAAGATTTTACTGAAGCATGAGCAATAGCCTTGGGCTAGTATTGAAAAACAACAAAACTGTTAATTGTTAAATAAATTAAACACTTAATTGTTCAACATGAATAAAATGCTGAGATATCTTACATATCTGAAGTATATTCTAGATTTTGAGATGTAAGACTTTTTAATGTTATCATTTTAAGAAACAACAAATCTGTTTCTAAAATGAGATTTATGTGGACAGCATTCCTTAGTGAAGTCAGCTGTGCTGATGACTTCTGTGATCCATTTTAATGCCACATTTAAGACATCTGTACAACTGCAGTGAATCTGCAGAGAAAAGACAGGACTATGGAGGCTATTCACTGCATTTTAATAAGATTTGGGCTGCAGATTATAGCAAAGTGTTGCACTCTTAATGTGAAGCTTTTGCTTTGAAATCAGAGGACCAGAGCCTCGGATGGGAGGCATAGTGTAAATACCACAGAGAGAAGTGAATTTAAAGCTCGGCTTTGCCTTCTCCTGCTGCTCAGTGCAAGCTGTTTCCCTCTGCTGTGTTAGAACAGCTTGAAGTCATTCTGAAATTATGCTGGGTTGAGAGGGACACAAGTGACTAGGGCAAGGATAGGGGTCACATCAAAGCAACTCATTTTTATTTAACACTATCCACTTTGCATTACAGTTCTGGACGTGAGCTTGAGGTGCATGTCGTAAGAAGCCAGAGTGATAAGGAGCTCTGCAGCATTTCAGCATGATGCTGGTAGCAGTTAACACATTATCGACAGTGCACCCAGCTTTTACATTTGAAATCATGACATCAAACAAACTGGCATCCCTAGAGGATATGGGTCTGTATTACCTTGTTATTTCCCCCAGTGGTCAGATAAGATAAATCAATTACGATGTTGACTGCATTTGTTTGTAACAGGGAAACTGCATTTTTCTGCTTGCATTTCCTTTTGTTTCTAGTCCAGGGCTAGTCTCCTGCAACGTATTCTGAACAAATGTATTGTTCTTCTGAAGCCACCTAGCTATTTTCTGTCTTAACACAGTAAGATTGCTTTATTACTCACTGCTTGTAAACAAATTCTTTCCACACTTTTTATCTGTTATGGATTGATTTATTTATTAATCACAGTTTGAGACAGAAAATTCCGTGGCAATGAACTCAGTCATCAACTCATAGGAGTTGCTGAGCTGTAATTTAGCAAACTTGTTTACTCTAAATGAGGGTGGTATCTAAGTGTGGAGAATTATTACTTTCATACCCACAATTTAGGTATAATTATAAAAAGAAAATGAATTTAAGTCTGTCAAAGGGAATCTGTTGTTCTATTCTGAGAGTGAGTATAAGCTTTGGTATATATTTTTGAATCTTGTAGATTGGATACTGTTGCCTTGGTTTTATTTTATTTGTAAGTGAAGTCAACCCTGCAGAAAGGAATGTGAAGTAATGTCTTGTAGAAGTTTCTGTTTCTCCTTCCCTAGGTGGCTTAGTCTGTCATACTGGCTAACTAAGCCTATATTTTTTCAGCTTAATGAGTCAATCTAAGATGAGCTGAGCTGGATAGCCCTGGAAGTCTCATGTTTTATAATTCTGTATTCACCTATAATTACAAATCATATTTCCTGCAGACTTGTGAAGAGCCTTCTGGGACTGCTTATTTCTGGCCTCTAACGGATATTCAAATTCTAGTCATTGTAAGAGATATTTTAAATGCAATTTATTTGAACTGTAGTTTCTTCAGCGCAATCTGTGCATGTCTTCCCTGTATATGACTAGTGGCACGGAGTCCTGATAGGAGATTAGGGTTCCCAGGTTTTAGTGGATAGAATCAGACATTAAGTGCGAAGGCATCTGAGATGGCTTCAGTTGCACTAGCTGTTAAGTGACAGAGAAGGAAATGTGAAAGCATTGCAGTAGCCTGAAAGAAAATGAAAGATTCTTTAACGATATCAACAAAAGTAAATGAAATTTTCTGGGAAAGATGGAATTTAGTAGCGAAATTTTGATAAGGAGCTGGCTGATGGACGACAAGCTGTCTTGAAAGGAGAGGTCATCAGACTGGGAATATATTGTGGAAATGCTTTAGGACTCAAATAGTTAGCAATTTTAATAGTCAATAGACATTCTAATAATATGTTAATGACAGGAAGTTAGGAAGTATTACCAGTATGGAAAAGTACCATAATATCATACATAAAAAGATAAATGACTTTCAATGGTGGCATAGTAAAAATAGTATTTAATTTAACAGTTTCAAATTGTGCACTTTGGGAACAATTGTTGGGAACAAAGAAGAGAAGTTGTTCAGCTAGCAACCACTTAAGAAGGGCACAATCTGGGTGTATATGGAAAAGGAAGAGGCTGTGAACCATCCTTCTGATGCCCAGAGGAAAACAGTTAATTCTTGCATGTGCCTGGTAAAGCACTCCAGAGGAAACAGAACTATACCATTATCTGATGCAATGGAGGTATTTTATATGGAAAGAACTCAAGTTAAAATACATGCAGAAAAGCACTACTGTCATGAGTAGGAAGTAGAAGGGAATTAAACTTTTTTTTTTTACTGTAAGGTGAAGAGTAGTCCCTAGTTTTTTGAAAAGTAGTTATTTCCCCAAATCATATTTAACTTTGTCATAAAACTAATTCTCTACTGAGAAACAGTTTGGACAGAAAAAGTGTAGGCAAGCCTATTATTTACATGACATCAATGTGCTGTAGGAAGAAATCTGTAACAAATGAGCAGTGTATGCACTGATGGGCTCTGTAAGACACAGAGGCAATTAGAGAGCTGGACACTGAACATGAATAACCTCAGAAAACAAGGAGCTGGGCTGACAAATGGTGACATGCACTGTTCTGGATGCTTCCAGTTCTTTCTCCACAAGCATACAATAGAAACTAATGTTTTTATGATATTCTGAGTAATCCATATGGTACATGAGATTCTCGTATTTATCTTGTCTCACGTTCGTGAGCCACCGTCTTCCCACCCTCATTTAGGCTAAATTCCTTTCGTAAAGTCCATCCACACAGGTGCTAGGAATGCTTTATTCACTGCACTGCTTCAGGCACTTTAATGAAACAAGGCAGTGCAATGGTGTAATTAGCTGGCTGTATCCCATAGGAGAGAGCTGGTGGCAGGTACAAAGAGTTGCAAGAGAAGTGTGACTCCAGGGCCATGGGCAGGAAATCAATTTGGTCATTGGATATGATCTGTCTGGCAGACAAAGAAACTCACTCGTCGGCAGCTGAGTGAGAACGTGTCTGATTGCTGTGTTGCAGGGAGTGTAGCTTCTGAAATGGGCGACAGGCATTAAAAGGATGGCATAATGGGAAAGGGGTTATATCTGCTTTAAACAGAAAGGTCGGGAAACCCAATGTTGTGCTAATTAGGGGGGAAGACAGAAAAGAATGATGTGATTGAAGTATATGTGAGGAATCCTGTGAAAATGAATGTCAGACCTGAAGCAAAAGAGTAATTAACAGCCTCAAGGATAAAAAGACATCAGTCCAGGAGAAATGCCTCTGCGCTGAAGATAATGATGCCATTAGGATCACACAGAAACAGGACTCTTAAAAGTTAATGGAAGAAACAATGATAGAAGGTGACATTTGTATGTAGCACCTTTAATTGGACATCAGTTCTGGGGTTTAAACCCAGTATATTTAGAGCAAAAATCATGAGTTGTTCTTGTTTCATCAGAAAAGCTACGTCTGCTTACTCAGGAGGAGGCATAATTTCTGGAGGCAAACCACCCATCTTAAGGGCTAGTGACCACAAACATGGAGCCGCTGTCAACCCTATCCATGCAGGGAAGCTGTGGAACTTCTTGCTAAAGGACACAGCACATACTGATAGGTTACAAGAGTTAAAAGAAGTTTAGAGAAGGATTCACGGAAGAGAAGTTCATACTGAAAGACATAGAAATTATATCCAGTCAGGAAATCACTAGCTGCAGGTGGTTAGAAATAGGAGTATTTTGAAAAGAACTACCACATCTGTGCAACTTTCCTTCAGGAATGGCTCAGCAATACTGTCACAGAGAGTGCTGGCTGGATATACTTTTTGTCTTACCCAGTCTCATATAGATTTTTATCTATATTGGAAACAGAGCAGTTCCTGGCTTTCTTTGATGAAAATCAGCCCTGTTTTTCAGGGAACTCCATTTCCCAGCTAGAAAAGTGCAAGAAGATTCAGTCACAGTCATTTTAATACTCAGGCCTCTGTCACATACACATGAAAAATACCTTGAAATACTTATATTTGAATACTTAGTACTTACTATAAAAAATAATGGGATCCAGAAAAAAATTACCTATCTGTCCCTCATAACATGGTTTTATGAGAGTCTCCATGTAGTAATACAAAAGTAATCCCAAAAGAGTTTGAAGATGAGGCATGACAGAACTGCAGTCTTCCTGTTTTCTCTTAATAAAGGATGCGGGGATGGAAACTTGGTGAATTCCAGGAAAACCTGTGTTAATAATCTTAGTGCTTTGATTTTCCTTCTTAAGGGAAGATTAACTAAGAAACCAAATTTGGTATAATTATTTAATTATTTTGCAGTTCTTAATATTTGCTATTTGATATTTTTGCTAGATATCTTTATATTTGTTTTCTTTTACTAGTTTTTTTTTTTTTAGGCCTCTGAAATCGGTCTATTTGCTTATGAGTTTCTTTAGAAATACTAGGACTCTTCCGAATATAGTGGTTCTTAAGGTTTTGTATTTGGGCTTGTGGTATTGTGTAGTTCAGCCAGAAGTAGTCTGTGAAAAGACTTTGAATTAACAAATATTCCCACATAGACAAGTAAGAAAATAGAATGGGGGAATAATAGTTTACATGGTTTGGTTAGAAATAAAAGCTCTTGTGAGGCATCTCAGAAAAAGATGCTTAGCAACCCTAATTTAGAAATCCATGTTTTCCATCTGCAAACATAAGAATGCTGCTAGCTCCTACTTGGCTTGCAATAGATTCTTTTCTCTGAGCTCTTATTTACCTTTTTATTCTTCCTTTGTGAATCCCATGAAATAGTCCCAACACAGCATAGCCTGCATAGCCCTTGGCATTCATTTCTTCAGTGTTTTCCATAGTGTGTGGCCAGTCAGGATGTGAAGTAGCTTTCCTTATGTTTGCACAGAAAGGAATAATTAAATACAGACACTTTCTTTACAAGAACAGAAACAGTATTTTAAGTAAGAGAAGTTTGGGTAAGAATATGGATGTGTATTTTCTAGAAAGATGCTATAGACTGTTTCTGTTGATAACGACGAACATATGCTCATCTAATCCATTTTTCCTCTTAGCTCGAACACTGGAACACAGAGTTTCCAGCACACAATGTTATCGCACAAGGAGTTTCAAACACAAAGCCGTAACACAGAAGCACAGCATGGCTGCTTTCACTTAGTAAAAAGAGAGTCTGAGGTCTTCTAAACACTTTTATTTTATTTTTTAATCTGATTACCTCTATATAGTGGAGTGAGAATGTAAAGAATATTCAGCAGGTTTGTCTAATCTACAGCCAACTCATCATATATGTATAAAGAAATTTAATGCTGGAAGTTCCTTTTATTACCAATTTAAAACATAGATAGGACCGCCTACATAAGAAAAGGCTTATTTAGGTTTAATTTTCATTATTTTGTCTCATTGTCTTATTAAACATAACTTAACATAACATTGTCTTATTAAACATAACAATCTTAGATAGTAAAAACTTCCCTTCCCGTCCTGTACCGTCCTTTCCCTTCCCCTGATGTCCTTGTGGATTTGGTCAGTGCTGTCTGAACAAGAATTTTAAACCTCTTCCAAGTCGGAAAGAGCTGATGCTGAATTACTGTGATTCATCCTATGGTAACCTGAATTATATCTCCAGGGCTTCCAGACTTTTAGTGTTTGGGAGATTAATGAGTTTTGTATTCTGTTTCTGGAAGGGATTTTGGATTCTGGCTTTGAATAGGGTAAGGAGGCAAGAAATCATTTTAACAACCCTTCAGATCCTTGTGGGTCTTCATCCATCTCTTTAGCAGCCCTCCGTCCAGAATTGAGTCACCTGTGAATCTATCTTAGTAATTATGCTGTTATTTGCATGTCCCACACAAAAACATAGCTGGACTTCCTAAAAATAAGCAAGCATTTACGAAAGGTTTTAGATTTATCACAACCATGAAACATGTGAGTTTGGCAAGTCTATAGTAAAATGCAGATCTCTGAGTTTTATTGATTGCTGCAACGCCAGCAGGTATATTGTAGTTAAATGTTAACTATTATACCAGAAGATATTTTTTTCTCTCCTGTGTAACTAAATAGAGTGATGTTTTCTGTACAGGTCCTGATGAGATTTCCACTCTGATTTCTAAATCCAATAAGCTTGTAGGCAGAACTTCCAAACTGAGGGAAGCTGGCTCCCCAGTAGTGAAACCAGATTGATTTCAGAAAAGTATGGAATAGCAAGTTTTCTTTTTATTTCTGTTGCAATTTTAAGTAATTTTTATACCTACAGGCAGACTGTCAGTTGAAATACATTAGCTTTGGCTCAGTAAAGTCAAATGACCTAGCTAAGAGTGAGATGAGAACCAGTTTTTGTTGAAAAGTGATAAAGGCAGAAGTAAAAAAGAAGCGAATTGGAAACTTAAGGTGGGCTTCATCTGATTTATCTTTTATCCAGTAAGAGTAGGTATCTGCTGCAAGCTAACATTTGATGATGGCTCTATAACCAATGGTTAGAGACAGATACTTCCAGATGCATTTAGCATTCTGTGCAAAGATATATCATATCTAAAATATTGCCCACGCCTGCCTATACTAAAAATGGTCTGTTCTACAAAACTATGTAGTAGGCCTAAGTTACAGAAAACTAGAAATTTATATATATATGGATAACCTTTAGTAAGAAGAGGAGTCAGTGTGTGAGAGATTGCTTCCCCATTTTTTTGGGGAGGAGGGCATGTTTCTTCAAAATTTTTGCAGAAATCTGTAAGCTGCAAATTAATGACTGCTGAACCACTTTGGACAGGTTGTGTATAGTTTAAATGCTATTAAGGAGGCAGACGTTAGCCAATAAAACAGTATTATGCATGCAGAAGGTTTTTTAGTTGGATACCAATAGCGTGATGATGCCAATTGCTAGTAATGTTAAAGCATTTACTTTTATTAGAAACCGATAACTATGTTCTCCCCCTGAATTTAACTCTCTGGTAAAGAAAAGGATTTTACAGAAGGGAACTGTGACTAAGAACTAATACTGGTGAGTACTAATAATTAGTACTGGTCTAGAGACCAAATACATAACTATGCCAGCTTTGCTAATTTTCTGAGGAAGGGAGAAAAAGAGTGGCCATCAGGGCAGTATTTTTAAGCAAAGCAACAAAGCTCTCCTCATCCTATTTTATGTATATATATATGGATAGAGGTTTATATCTATTTTATAGAAAAGTTCTCTTTCTGATTCAGCCACATACCTCGACAGACACTCAATGATTGAATGAATTTTATTGTAACTGTTGGTCTAGCTTCAAAATTATTTGTGGCAGAATACAGAATATTCCAGAAAGTCTCTTTATGGTCAAGAGTATTTAATTGTTTATATGCTTTTTTTCTGAAAAAGCAAAGAATTGAGGATGGGACTTGTAAAATTAATGTTGGATCGAGATCATAATTTTTTGAGCTTTTCCTTTTATCTTTAAAAGATGATTTCTAAAAGTTCTTCTGCCAACCTCTTCTGCTAATGGGTACATTTGATGTTTGGAAAATCATTGCATAGAGTTTTCCGGTGGTGAGTGAGCCAACATGGAACAATAACTGAGATCCAGACCAGGACTTTTAAAGGGACCTGGCAAGCGTTTCCTAGTGTCCTGTTGTTATCTGTGTAAGTGAGCAGGGATCTGTGCTTCATAACCACAGCATAGGAAAAAGATACGTGATTAGTTCTCACAGCAGAAAGTTCTCCTCACCAATCCATTTTCTTTCCGATTTGTTTATATTTGTCAGGGAGCATTATGCAATGCCTGCTGCTGTTCTCTTCATTGTTAATTATCTGGACTGTAATTTAATTCTGCCTTATATTCTTTTGCATTAGAAATCTTAAATAGAATTTTTCCCCTAAAAGCCAGGCATTTCCCTTGAATGCAAGCCAGGATTTTGCAGCATATGTCTTAAGTAAATGAGCTGCATGTGAGACTAATCATTTAGAGTTTCTCTTTTGCAGTCCTTAATAGGCCTTGGCACAAATCTACACTTTGCTGTGCCTTTTTGAAAAATTGCTGGGGCTTTTCAAAGTGGAAAGTTGCAACTTGCTTTTGTAAATTGGCCTCTATGCCAATAACCTCCTCACATTCATGACAGTAACAGTCACATACTTGCCTCAACCATCCATGAGTATCTATTCAACGAAAACTCTTCTTTGTCTTTTTGCTTCTGCTTGCTTTCTTCTTTGCTCCTGCAAGAACTTCCATCAGCACAGTCACATGGAACTGAAAATCCTGACTTTTAGTTTTAGGTCTGAGTTCTGCAGCTTTTGCATGAGTGATCCCCAGTCATATGAATTAGAATATTACAAGTGAAGAGGTTACTCAGGCAAATAAAGGCTGAAACACCAGCTCCACATTACATACCCCTTACAGTTCTGCATCTGCAATCACTCAGCTTCAAATTTTGCTATCAACTTGTCTCATTTGTCTCACAGCTAAATGCATTTCTACCTAGTAATAATTAATTCTTGGTGGCAGCTGCTTGTTTTCAAATCACATTCTGTACTCATGTGCTTGTAACACATGTAGTTAATTATGGCAGAGGACCTGGAAATGTTATTATAGTGCAACTACTTAGAGACTTTCATTAATTACATAGAGGACTACATATGATCAGTTATGGTTCCTACTTAGCATATTCTGCATAGAATTGAGGTTGCATGAAGAAAAAATGTGAGGAAGAAGTAACCTTGAGAAAGCCTAAGAAGGGAAAGAATGCATAAGGAACTTCAGAAGTGGACAAAGCTCTTTTATACAAAGATCCCATATTTCTGAGGTGTCTAGTTTGAAAATCTTGTCTACTGATAGAATATTTGAAATCCTAAGGGTAAATGTTAACTGAAGTTATATGTTCATTTCTTTTTATAACATCCTGTCTTTTTTCTGTATGCATCATGAAGTATGATAATGCTCTCTGGGTTCCCTACTGATTCTTTGAGAAAGTAGAATGAATAACATTAGTTGAAGGGTGCACATACAGACTAAACAAATATCACTGAACCTCTTGAACTATCCTTGCAATGTTGGGAATAGGTCTGTGGCAATAAGGTACGTAGTGGTATATTCCTTGCTGTATTTTCTAAAGGACCGAGGCACAAAAGATTATCATAATTTGCCTAGGATTGCAGAGTAGAACTGTCACTCCTCAGCTTTCTTTTGCTCTTTGACATTGTTTCCTCCCACTGCTATTAATTTCTGAAAGCATCTGTGAAATAATCAGCATATGGACTTTCTGTGTGATTGCTAATGAGTCTTTTAAAAGCTACAGTAACAAATTACAATGAAAGGGATTTTGTCTTACTTTACAAGGGGCTTTTAATTGCCTGCAAGCACTTGATGAAATTCTGTAGTTTAATAACTTTTCAAAGTGAATAAACTTGCACTGGTATTTGAAAATGGGAAATTCAGTGGGAAGGGCACTTTGGCAGAGCAGTTTGATAACTTTCATTTGGAAACATTTTTTTTCTCTAGTCTGCTGCTTTGAAGAGCGTGATAGCTATCACAATCCTAATGATAAAATAAGGGACTCTGCAGATATTAATGAGACCTAAGTAATGCATAGATATCAGGTTAGAATATTAGTCTTAATCATAAAATGTCAGCTTGTTATCAGAACATGGGACTATTTAATTGGCAAAGAAATGCTAGCTACATTCCCGCAGATTGTGTTAAACAGAATGGCAAAAGTCACTGAACTCTTTTGATTGTGCTAAAGTAAAAGACAGGTTTTCATATCAGCCAGTACTTGAGGAAAAAGGACAGCTAGGGAACAGGAAGATTTCTCTCAAAAGTCTTGGTTTTACTTTAGAAAGTTACAAACAACATATAAGTGTTCTGCTTTGTGCTCCTGTGTTGCTTTCCTTTTTACCTTTCAATTCTCTGTGGTGAGTGAATCAGTTTAGTTTATGTTGCTGATTGTAATCCAAACATGTTTGTTCCTTTTTTATTTATTTATTTTTTTTCTCTCTCACACTTCAATGGCAGTAATTAGGTGGACCTAAGTGCTTCCTAGAGAATATAAGAATAAATGCTATCCATAGGAAATAATTTCATTTACTGGACGAGTGGCACAATATCAGTGCTAGTAAGATAGTCCCTAGATTATTTATTTGTCTTAGTGTCAAAGAACCCTGATTTTTGTCCTTTTCCCTAATATCCAATAATAAACCTTATGCAATCCCCAGGTGGTCCTCCTTGCATCCCTTTATAGCTCTTGTTTATTCCCACAGTCCGCTTAGGCCACTCCATAATAAGCCTTACTCAATCCTCAAAGCCTCTTCCCCTGTATCCCATAATAAGTCCCATATGCCTGTAAGCTATCTTTGTTTGCAAGGCAGCCCAGTGAGCGATTCCCTATTTTTTTCAAGGACACTGCACTAATGGCAGTGGCTGAATTCATCCCTTTTCACTAATTAGCTTCTTAGGATCCTCTGCCTATCACTTTCTTTCTGATCTTCAGGTCTCTGTGCTTATGGCAATTAGCCTTAAATAGATAACCTAAGACAGACAAAAGGTAACAACTGCTAGTTCTAAGTTTCATCCAAGACTTTTAAAGCACAGCTTTCTTCTATTTATTGTATCATTGGGAAATGGTTCATATGAACTATGAATGATGCAGATTCATTTTTGTGTGTGTTGTCTTCAAGGAAGCAGCAATTTGGAGAAAACATAGTGTGCTTCACTGGAACCTGTGCCTCAGAAGGTGCTTATGGAGTTTGTGAGAATGGGACAACAGTATCAGGGATCAGTGTGGAGCTGCTGACACCTGGGAAAGAGATATTTGTTAGTATCTGGTCTTGGAAATGTCTCCGCTCTATGGCATAGATAAGACACACTTGCTGAGGATCCCTATCACAGATACTTTATAAATTTTCAAGGCAGCCAGTATCACTCCTTATTCTGTCAAATGAGTTTAAGCTCATTCCGTCTTTTATTCCTCAGGCTTCTGCGTAGCTGCCCTCACCTACATGAGCATAGGAGCTAGTCTAGTGCCCACTAACTAATTAGCTAATGAGTTTGAACATGATCTTCCTTATTCCTCATTGCCTCTCAATAATCCCAGAAACTGCATGTTTAAGTTGCAGCAGAGCAGTGTGGATTATTTACAGAAATAGCAGATTTAGATAGATTTTCTGAAGGACCAATTTGTTTTAGAAATAATTTTTGGACTTGAGAAAAAGGCATAAAATTGAAATTAGAAACTGAATTGCTCAGCAGTTCAAATAATATTAAGGAAACAAGGATATGGTAAATTTGTTGTGCTAATAAGATCTCACTTCTTATATGTGTTTAAAGCACTGTGCTTCGTGAGCAATTTAGTGTTTGCTTCTACCTTCATTAACATTTAGGTTTAACTGAAAATATTGGAGTGCCAGATTCTGTGTGTTTTGTGGTATACCTGCAACTAGGTATGCGATTCAAGGCAACCATTCACATCTTAAAAATAACAAACTGCTAGTGATTACTGATGATATATTTCTTCTTGCCCAATTTATCTTTGAAATATAGCTGGTCTCAACAGAATAAGAAAACATAATTTCAGCTTTAGTAATCAAGGTGCATAACCCTGTTCTTTTTCTGTTCTACTTAGAAGCACTGTCAACTTCTGAAATCCTGGAAAGCCTTGGTTTTCTGCCTCAGAGCTTGAGATCAGCCAGTTATCTGTACAGTAAGAATAGAGATTCAGAATAAGTAGCTGTTGAAGAGCACTTGCCGAGAATTTCTGCTGAGGAAAGTTTCTGAAGTTCTACTTGGTATAGGTAGAGCCCAAAGCAGGCAGTAGGTAGTTGGATCTGTGACATCTCAAATGTTTTTAACTAGCACTGATATAGTGGTTATTCTGAAGCAAGTCTATTTCTCCCTCCTGTTATGCTTTGATTAAAATTTTTGAAAGGTTTTGATTTTATCGGAGAGCTTTTTAAGATAATCTTCTTTCATGAAATGGAAAAAAAAATCAAGTCTAGTTTCAGTGTTAAGTATATGCCAGACTACATGCTAGACTTTTGTAATAAACTTTTGTGAAACTGGAGGTACATATTATGCCCAACTAACTTCTCTTGAATTATAAAACTTTCCTGGTGTATTTCTGTAGGCTGCAAATGGAGATAATTTTTACCATATTCTCAGCCAGAAATGATATCCCAGCAATACTCTTGTTTTGGTTACAATTATGCTACAAGGAGAGTATTTTTGTCACATTAGTCTAAATGTTTTGGATAGAAAATGAATATAAGTCAGCTGATAGATCTCTTGGATTGTTATGTGCAAAGTCCACTTAAAGGTGCTCTGCTATGGCATTTTACAGCCATAGTCCACAAAAGTTGCTGTAGTGTAGTGGGGAAAAGTATTTGAGTATATGCCTGGGTGGTGAGTTTAAGAGACAGATTATATTTGCTTAGGTTTTGCACTGTGGAACTAACTCAGTTCTGTCACTATCTCCGTAGACAAGCATTTCAAATCAGATCGAACTGATATGTTTGGAGGACAGGTTGACCATGAGGCAGCAGTTGCCCTCGTGGCCAAGAAGGCCAATGGGGTCCTGGGGTGCATTAAGAGGAGC
>JAUBNY010000700.1:9305708-9379771 GCA_032275445.1 Crypturellus soui
AGTGTGTACAAGTACCTCAAGGGAGGCAGTGAGGAGGATGGGGCTGGCCTCTTTTCACTGGTGGCCACTGACAGAACTGACCTGCTTGGATGCGGTCCTGTGCCACATGCTCTAGCTGAGGTGCCTGGGGGTTGGACCAGATGACCTCCAGAGGTCCCTCCCAACCTTAAGCATTCTGTGATTCTATGATTCTATGTTAGGAAGGGAGATGCGTAATGATCCTTTGATGCGTAATGGTGCTGAAGTAGTGTGTACTGATACTGTAAGAGTGAAGCTTTTCTCTCCACAGAAACGTAGTGTATCTATCCCTTTGATTCACTTTAGGGTGTGTAAATGAGAAATACCAAACCTTAGCCAACTGTAACAATAAAATAAAATCAATATTACCAATGTAAGCTTCATCAGTTGATTTACACCAGACTGAAAAACAGGGACTGTTTTTGCTTCCTGGCTGGGTTTGAAGGTGCTGTGCCGGTGTGGGGTAAAAAGCTGGAAGAAAAAATATGTATATCTTCATCTCTCTTTGTTACTTGTTTTTTGAATAAAATAGTTTCGTAATGTGAAACAAAACTTTTTCCTCATGTAATGAACATACCCTTGCGTATTTAATGATATTGTATATTGCATTTGTGGTGCAAATAGTTCAGGCAATGACTGAGGCATAGAATCTGTAGGACCAGTCTTCCCCAAGCAATCCCTCCCCATCCTCCCCATCTGCTCCCCTTTCACTCGACATGAACATGATGCTGAGATCAATTTTTGTGTTTTATTCTTCATTTAAGTCAGGACCTTGCCCATCATTGTTATATGAGTTATGCACATTGCAGACACGTTTGGGAGAAAGAGCTTGTGCACCAAGGATTATCATGAGTTTCATTGTAAGCACTAATCTCTACATCTTTCTGTTGCTCATATGTCGAAGAAAAAAAAAAGTGGAGAAAAAGGCAATAAAACAGGTTCTCAAAACTACTAAAGTCTGTGATAGTCAGTGCTATTTTTACAAGTTTGCAGGCAGTAACAAATAAAGGTTAACCCCTCTTCCCAAGATTTCTAATTGCCAAAGGTCTGCTCCTGTGCTAAAACATGCTTTTCTATTTTCCTACTTATTTTACATGGGTTAACTGAGGATTTATTTCAGGTGTGGGCACTTCTAAAGACATACGTGTTGTCTGCTGCACAGGTTTCTGCACATGAGCATACAGTTATTTAAGGTTTACAACTAAAAATTTTCTTACGTATAAAATATTTGGTAAGCCAATCGTGATGTGTCAGAAGGTTGTTTTGCAGTATGCATAACACTAGCAGCAATCACTGCAATCAGGCAAAAATATATTCTGAATCTCTGATTACTTCAGTGCCCCGGAAATGAAGGGCATTTTAGTTCCTGAAAAAATAATCATTAAAATTAAAAGGACTGTTTTATTTTGATCATGCCTGGTTGCTTTTCAGTTGATTTAAAAGCAATTAATGATGGGTTTTCTTTTTCCTTTTTTTCCTTTTTTCCTTTTTCTTCCTTTTTTATTTTTTCTTCTTTTTTCTTTTTTCTTTTTTCTTTGTTTCTTTTTTCCTTTTTTTCTTTTTCCATTTTTCTTTCTCCTTTTTTTCTGTTTTCTTTTTCTTTTTTTTCTGTTTTTCTTTTTTTCTGTTTTTCTTTTGCTTTTTGCTTTTTTTTCTTTTTCTTTTTCACTGTACAAGTTAATTTTGAATTAATCATAACCACCTTGTTTCTCTTGTTTTCTACTAGATAAGCTTTATTATTAATACTACTACTATTATTATTATTACTTTGGCTAATATTTTTTATTCACAGGAATTATTTAAAATGATTCTCTCTTCTAGTAAACATAAAATGTGATTTTAAACAGCAGCATTCTTGCTTAAGCAACATTGTTCATCTACATATTGGTCAAGACTGATTCAGAGGCCTTTCTTGCTGGTAACTGCTCTAAGCAGAGATTACTTTGAGGCAGAAAACCAATCTCTGCTGTCATCCTGTTGTTCCAAGGACTGTAACAATGCAGACTGGTGAAACCCTTTAGATAGTCTATTTTTTAATCTCTTTGTCTGACTCAAAAAAATATTCTGCATAGGACCCATTCATAAAAAAATGAGAAGCACTCAGAATTTACAGTAAAACTGGTGTTCTTCGTTCTGAATGGAAACATACTGTAGACTCTGCTAAATCTCATTTCTTGACTAACATTCTGTGCTTTTGGAAGACCTTGGGTATACTCTCGGTGCGTATGCTCTCTATTTGGCAGACATCATCCCATGAGGCATCACTATGGAAAAATTGACTGTTACAGGTCTATAACAGCAAAATGGATTTGAGTTCTTAAACAACTATCTTTGCGGTTCTGGCGCCTGCTTGACCTTGAGACCAATAGATATTTTTGCATATTCTCTCCATTAGCTCATCTATTTATTTATGTATTTATTTTTAAAAACAGGTAGTGGTGGGTAAAGTGCTTTCTTTCACAAATGGTTGTTTTCTCCTAAGATCTCTTATGCCTGAGGACACAGAGCTTGCTGAGCCAGCCCTGCCATGGGTCTGTGTGGATATGCTGGCCTGGCACACAGTCAGGTGTTAGTGCAGTGTTATTAATAATTAATGCCATATTAATGGTGTTTCTTTACAAAGGAAAACAGAAGTTTGAGGAAATTTATGAAAGTGACAGTAAAAGGAGAACAGATGCAATTACATCCCAATCAGAATCAATTTATTTATTTGTTTATTTTGTGAATAGGTGTTCTCAATGTTGTTCTAGATTTCCTCCTGAGTAATTAACATCTCAGGAATCTTCCATTTTTTAATTAATAGGTGTATATATTCCAGAGTTGAATACTGTCTCTGCCTGTGAAGATGGACATCTCCAGGGTGTTTCAATGGAAAAATATAGAATAACTGTTCAGGAATATAGATGTCTGTGTAGACAGTGATCTTAGAGTAAATAGTTGACTGTTCTGTTAGAGGGGAAGGTAAAACAAATTATTCATGTCCTGTGGGTGGGCAAGAGGAATGGGAAACAGCAGATCCTCAAACTGCTTTTGACAAATGAGAATTAAGGTCTCAGAAATTGAGTTTTTCATTTGCCTTACTTTGCAAACTAGCAAAGCTCACTAGGATTGGGGGTTAAATTTCCTGCACCAACTGGGTATGACATTTTTTGTCCTCTGGCATTTTTCGTGATGATGACTTTCTGTTTGTCACTCTTGCTTATCTGTGATGGGAAAGCTGCATTTTGGAAAGTACGTGAAGAACTGTGCTCAGAGCCGAGATCTCTTTCCTGAGCAGTGAAGGGTTCTCTCTCGCAGTAACAGCTTCTGGCAGTGTGCAGTAAGGAAAGAAATAAGGCTGAAGTAAGAAAAAAATATGAATCAGCTGGGTTCAACTAGGAGATTAAGGTGGAAGGAGGAAAAAAAAATCACTCTTCTACAGAGATAGCAAATTTCATTCAGACCATACATGACCTGCTGAGTTTTAACAATCCACATATTCCTATGAGAATTTCTATATTCTCTTTTGGACTGTGAGACCTATGAAATGGTAAAGGATATACTTGGCTTTACTGAAAAAAAAACAACTTTCTATATCTATAGAGATTATTTCATTCTGTGTTTGTTGATCTTTCTTTTCTATCTATCTTGTTTCTTTTTCTCTTTTCTCCATATAGAGCATAAAGGAATTTGACTTAGACCACTAGATAACCTGGCTACAAGAAAATCCATCTAGCATAGAAGAGAATATTTGAGGTCATCCATTCATTTTTGTAGGAACAGCTGCCTCATTTCTTCAGCATGTGAAGTGAACAGATATTTTGCAAAAGAAAGATCTTTAAATTATATTTCACAAGGTTAAACTGCAGGTCTTCTGGAACCTAGTTAGTTGATCAAATTGACTATAAATTACTTTAGCTACCTGGCTGCAACCCTTGACCGGAGCCTGTATCATCATGATTGCCACCTTTTTACTGCCCTACAGGACAGGAACAACGAGAATTCCTGGCTCTCATGCAACACTTCTCCTCTATGCTCTATCATTTGAGATTTTTACTCTTTCAGCTCTTAAGTGGCACAAGAAAGAAATAGGATCATGATTAATAAGTGCTTATTTTTTGCAATCAACTGCCTTTATTAGCTGATACTTGAGATCAAGAAATATGCTTTCGTAGCTGGGAGGAATCTCATATTGGCGATGGCAGGTTCTCCTTGCTTTTCTTAATGAACCCTTCGGTAACTTGACTGTTGCTGTTTGCTGCTCATGTCTGCCCCACTGCCGAATTTCAGGAAGGTCTAGCATTGCTCTGTGGAGCAAAGTTAACTATGTAAGTTATATTTTTATATTTAACTTATATTTATAACTCATAAGTATATAATTTAGAAATATAAATAACTTATAAATATAAGTTAAATATTTATATAATATAAGGAAAAGTAGTTTCTACTCCTGCAATTATTTAGAGCTCAATGTAGTTCATACATGTATCAACAGCTGGACAGATGCACATAATCATCATTTGATCCAACAGTAGGAGCTAACGCTAAACATTTTCCACTCACCTACTTTACAATAACATCATGGCATGTCCCAAAGGTTGAGGAGACATTTATAACCAGGATATTTACCTACCCCTTCAAAGAAAAATCTTGCCCTCATCTCTATGGAACCGAAATCTTTTATCAGAGAATTCCCACTGCCAGCTGGCCCAAGGAATCAGGAGTTTCTTTTCCTCTTTTACATATTGCAGTCCAGCTCTGCTGCTGAACGAGTAGTTAATTTGGGCATTATTTTTCCTGTAAGAAAGCCAATATATGGAGCTTAAGATGAAAAAGCATTGTTCTTTGAAGTGACTTAATAATGGGATGTGATGTTCTGCTCTTAAATCATCCTTGTTTTATTACAGTAATAAAAAAAGAAGCTCTCAGAAGAGTAACTGCACAGTTTGTGGAATATGAAAGCTATGTATGTGCAGTATATTTTCTTCCATTTAAACAGCATCCCTGTCAGGCTCTGCCTGAACGACCCAGCCTTGCAGCTATCTGCAGCTGACCTCCTTGGTAGTGATGCCCTAATAAGTCCTTACCAGCTGACAGCTGATTTTTTGCTTCTCCCTGTTTACGTCTGTAGGAACAGCAGCAGTTTCCCATTGTGGTCCAGCCAGCTTTGAATTACATTATCTTTAGGCTTTTATTCTTATTGCCCCTGTTCCCCAATTGTACTTAGTCCTTACCTTCATCCTTGTTTCTGGTCTTGCTTTCTTCACGATGACACTGACTGATGTTTGATTGATATGTCTGATGTTTTTTTTCTGCCTACAAACTGTGTCTGGCCTTGCATTATGTGTACACAGAACAGGCAACCATTTGCTCTAAGCTCACTGTCTGCAGAGACATTTATGTTCATAACATGTTCTTGGTATTTCTTCTATAAACTCATTTTTCAGACCCTCTTATGTCTGAAAACAGGGGAGCCCTTTAATTTGGATGAAGCACAGTATGTCCACTTAATGTTAGTCTAAAACAAGCACTGAAGTGTAAAGTCTGATTCTACTGAAGTGCACTGGACTAAGAAATGATAAAATTACGGAAATACACTGTTTTCTTGGAATAGGCTGTGGATTGATGAGGAAGGTAAATCTGTTTGTGTTGAAACACAGTAGTACTTCATATCCCAAGCACTGATCTGGCATAAATTCTTCCACTTTGTTCCATCAATGTCTGAGTTCCATTTTTATGGGACAGCTTTATATCAATTTTAACTGAGTCACTCTAACCTTACCCTGGAACAGATGATGTCTGTTATTATGTAGATGACCTACAAGCATAGTATCAAAATAAATTCGATAGGATGTACTCTGGTTAATGCAATAAGAATGTGCCCATCTGCCCATTTGAGATCTGTATCAATTTTGCAGTGTGATATATTTCAGTTTACATTTGTAGAACATGAATAGTTGTGGAGACATAAACATCTTCAGCAAATAACACAGAATTTCCTAGACTGTGGCAGTAATGACTTAAAAGTCTAGAAGAATCCAGTTGTGTTAAGTGCATGTGTATTCCACACGCCTTGGTAAAGCAGACTTTACATAAACATCAGGGTAGGAAACTTCTGTAGCAGGCTTAGCTTAGGAGAGGAAAACAGGGAAAATGTATTCATTGGTAACTATCCTTGGGGCTTGGAGAGATGCAGGGAAGATGTATGCTTTCCATGCCAAAGTATAATTCAAATTGCTTATGATCTTCATGATTTTTTTTCTAAAAAATAAAGCTGCAGATGTATATCTACATTTTATTATTTCTTACACATAGGATTCATTATACACAATGAAATACAGAAATACAGAATCTTAGCTTTTTAATGGAATGGCTTTAATTTTTTGACTGATAATTATTTTTATGTGTGTTTTTTTTCAAAAATTGAAATGGTATTTAGATTTTTAGAGAAGAGTTTTGTGGAGGTGCTGAACTGGAATAAATCACTGATGTTTTATGGAGGCTGTCTAACACGTTCTGCCTCCTCGTAGGAAGTTATGGGTAGATATATTGCAGCATCAGGAAATCAATTCTGTACACTCCTAACCCTGAAATTTATTTGAAACAAAGCCACGGTTACCTCTGTCTTTAAAATGATTACATTAACTTACACTGATTGATATTAATAAAATTTTGCAACAGAGATTGTGCCATTTCTGGATGAACTGCAGAATACTAAAAAATGCATCTTTTCTTGTAAAGATTTTTTTTTTCTGCTAGCTGCATTTATCGAGATATATAATATAGGGATATTGATACCAATGTCTCTAATTTCTCTGACATCTGGATGATTTGTAGAGTGATTTACACAACAGGCAGTAAGGTTGCTATTGCTAAACTGAAATAGGTATTTAAGCTTTAATAATGCAGTTACTGTCAGGTAGTTACTCCCTTAAATTTTTCATTAGGAAAATAAACCAATTAAAATATGAATATGCTTTTAATCTGCAAATGCATTCATTTGATCCTGATCTTTAAGGAACTAAATAGACAAAGTTGTAAAATAAAAATATTACAAAGGAGTCGGTGTTAATTTGTCACAACTAACATTGGTCTATGGGTCTGTGAGCATAATTCCACAGCCCTTGAATGTGCAGCCATCAACTTCAGGAGGTTTGAAGACTATTTCTAGAAATTGGCTTAAATTACAAATATAAGTAATAAATATAGTGAGGGATAGACATTAAATAAGACATTTGCTATGTCTTACAAGACATAGCAAAGAAATTTGCTATGTTTGCAAATGCAATTAAATCCCTCCAGAATCTAACTTGTAATAGAAGCGTCTACACAAAGACTCAAAAACGTACTTTGAAGCTAAGTTTTTTTTTTTTTTTTAACTGTTAATAGATTTTGCATCCACCATTCTTAGGCACATGATAGCTGTACAGTTGAACTTGCAATATTTCCACATTTTGACTAAAAGGAGGATTTGAATAAAAGTTGGAAGAGTTTTCTGATTTCTTTAGTATGTGGAGCTCACATCATCAGCAAAACCTCTTCTAAGTTCAATTGTAGCCTGTGGAAGATTAACGCATATGTGCTAGCCTCTTTCATAGCCACAGAGAGAAATAACAAAATACCTTCTTGTGAATGGTGAAAATCTTCACATTTGGAATATAGAAAAAAATAGAAATTTAGAGAATTTTGAAAATGTTGCATTATAAAATTATTATGGACTTTGGTCATTTCTCAGGGAAGAATATTAAATGAGAAATTAGTCAATAGGGACTGTGATTACAAAATCAGTCAAATGCAAAAAATAAGTAAGTCAGGAGTATACAAGGATAAAAAATATGAATTAAACTTTTCAACTAACAGATCCACATTTACCTTAAAAATACTCATACTGCCCCAGTCTTCTACATTAGTTAAGAGTATTAAAAACACTTAGCCTTTTCCCTTGAATTCATGTCCCCTTTTTTTTTTTGCCCAGAACCCTAGTAAAGTTACAAATTATTGTGGAGCCTGCCTAATTTTACCTTTTCAAGCTCCCTGATTGTTTGAGTCAGTATGTATGAAGCTAAGTCATTGGCATAAATATGTATTCTAGTCTTTGCACTCCCTTCTGTTCCTACTTGTTAAAAAACAAATCATGTTAAAATCCAAATCATTTGAATTCCACTGAAGAGGATGCTCTTCACTACTTTGCACTACTCTGTGCAAAGCTCATTTGCCAGCAAGAAGAGAAACATGTTCTGCAACTGTCCATCATTCTGGAAAAATCTGTTTTTCCAGCATGATATTTAATTTGTTTGCACCCAATAATACAAAGCTAATACTTGAATGAAGATGATTTAGCAACTAATGGCCCTAAGACCCAGGATTTCCTGACTCAGAGCAGCCACATGAGTTGCGAATCTGCCAAAGACACATGAATAGAAACTAGGTATCCCCCTGAGAGGGGGGACAGTTAAGATTCAGTGCAAATCTTGTCCTAGTAATAGTAGCTGCATTGCATGTAGCTGTGACTGTCAAAATAATATCTGTGTATCTCTTTATTACTAAATCTCTCATTTTCTTCTTTGTTTCTTGACAAATAAATGTGCTTTAAAGTGAATAATTTCTCTACGGAATTAAAGGCATAACTTGTGGTAAAGTTTTAACAGCAGGAGTGCTAAGACCGACTGTGCTCATTATTGATCACATTTTGGACATTGCTTCCTTGTATTTGTTTTCCCTCTCAGAAGTCATACCTGCCTCTGTCATCTACTAGCTTTGCGCTTAGGCAACCTCTGGAGGAGGAGTGAGAAAAAGCTTTTTCTAAACTGGCGATATAAAACAATGGGTACTTTCTGAGCTATTCACATTTCCCTAATTTCCAGTGAGGCTTGGCTCTGAAATCAGTCTATTTGAAAAAGAACTATTGGTTTCCATGCTTGCCCAGAATTAGCAATTCTCATGTCTGGTTAAAAAAAAATGGAAGAGGCCTGGTAATTTGTGCTTTAGTAAAATGCTTGGTCTCTTTAATTATTTTTTCTCCCTCTCTCTAAGTCAATTTCTGCTAAAAATTGAGGTCTAGTCTGCTTTTTTTCATGACTGCAAATTTAAATTAGCGATTAGCTCATTCTGCTTTTATCCTAAATATAAATAACTGCGGTAGAGCAGCAAAAGTCAGATATAGGGAGAATGTTGTTGCCAATTGATTTCATAGTGATTATGAAAGAAGCCTGCCCGCGGCTCAGGGGCTGTCCTCCAGCATACAGGTTATGTCACCAACTATTGGCTATTGGGATTTACAGCAGAGAGATTTGTCATTACTTTGTTTACTGTGTGTGCTCATATGAATATATTTTACACCGATCTTTTTTACGTTGCCTTATAATACAGATCAGCAGCCTTTGTAGTTTTGAGATTTTGTCCTCTGTCTTTTCCCTATGAAGGCACAAATGCATAAAGGAATTTAGGTGCAATAAAATATTTGCAACAAGACGCTTAGTTCCCAGAGCAGAAATTCCATAGCTAAATGAGGCAATTGAATTTCTTACTGCATAAGAAGAGCTGGATATCTAGGACAAGAACTTAGAACAGCCAGATGATGCCTAGAGTGAAGGGTTGGAGTTTATAAGGCAGGAGTAGGAAACGCGGAAAATGAAGACAGGTCTGAAATTTTATAATGCTGAATTAGGTATATACATGGTAACAGGAGTGATAGCATGAAAACATCTCCTGGACTAAGGTACTTCAGTCTTCTCTCTTTGTATATTGAATAACCAGTTTATTCCCAAAAGAATGGATGTTATGGAGGTTAAGGAACTTTCCCAGTATGCAAGTAATCTTATGTCATTGCTGCAAGAACCGAAGCACTGCTCTGCTTTTACTATTTAAAAATGTCCAGTGACACCATAGCCACGACCATCAACGTGGCTTTCATTCACAAACAGCAGTGGCAGTAGCTGGTGTTTTGCGATGGGTTTAGTACTGCCAGCATGTGGCAAAGACTGCTTTGGGGAAAATAGCTTGAGGCTTTACGTAACTGGGTCCCTAATTTGTGGTTTCCAAATACGCTTAGACATAAGAGGAGGCATCCTTGACCTAGTTAGGATGGGAGAAGTTTACATTTGATCAATAACAGCAATATCAGGAAGGCTACAAGTGGTAAGGTTGGCGTGTGCTGCTAAACCAGGCAGGGAAGCTGTGGGTTGTATTCTTGGCACCTCAGTTCTTCATCAGACACTAATTGTTCACTAAGCTTAGAGAGTGAGACATCAGTCTCTCTTGTTTGAACACTTGATTCCTAGGTATGATTCCTTGGTCAAAGTTTTTAGATTTGAATTTATTTCAGGCTCTGAGGCGTTCTAATCTCAAAACAGAGCCACTTAAACATTTTTCTGATATCTATGGTATATGCTTGGTGAAAGTTTGTTACCCATATTCACTGGGCTGGAAAAAGTACTATTAGTGCTAATCTGATAAAGGGAAATGAGTTCATATCACTCTTTTCTGTCACTTTTTCAACTATCAAATGATGCCTAAAAATTGGCACAGCATGTTGTTTCTAGGAGTAAAAACTCCACATGGATGAGACAAGTCCAACCTTACCATCACAATTCATGATTTTAGGCATTAGTAACAACAATAGGACTTTTTTTTTTTTAAACCGTCTGACTAATTTCTAATATAGGACTCTGCAAATACTGCATTTAAATGCATTAAAATGTGTTAGGCCCGAACAGGTATTCAGCACCACACATGACTGGTACAACTCAGTAGATCACTTAGCAATTTCTAGGCTTAAGGAGAGAAATTGCAATCACATATGACCGTGATGGTTCTGAAAAAAAAGTCCAATATCCTCATGCTAAGTATCAAAAAGGACATTACTATGAATCACAGGAAAATGTGTTTCAATATGCAAATAGGTATTAGCTATTTTCTGAGCTAATATTAAATATGGAGAATAGAAGATTTGGCCTAAACTGAATTATTGCCTTCAAATAAGGTCGTCTCTTTTCTGTTCAACTCCACATTGCCTATGTAGTTCAAATGACCTTACTTACATTAATACAATTTAGAGATTGCCTTCTGAGAGCATTCTGCAGGAGTTGGGAATGATATACAATTCACAATTAAATTAGTTTTCAGAAAAACATTTCATTTTACTTTTACACAACTTCTACAACTTCTATACAGCAAGAGGCATCTGCATTACATTATTACTATTTATCTACAGCAGTGAGCTTTCTTTTTTCCAGACCCTCGCTCAGTACCTGCTCCACAAAGCTCAGTATTTATCACTGAGCAGGGCAGCAGTGAGCAATTTGTGGTACTGGATAGTGGAGATCAGTGGCTCACTAAAAGCAGCAGAGCAGAAGATCACTATAACAGAGCAGCTAAAGGTCTTGTGAGGCTAAAGGTCTTGTGAGGCTAAAGGTCTTGTTAGTAAGCCAAGGGCACTGCCCCACTCACGGGGTGGGCAGATACAGGAGAGAATCGGGTGAGGGTATGGTAGAGTGGATGGAAGGATGTTGGCAAGCAGAAGCTGGCCATGCTGCAGCGCTGGGCAGGCTTTCTGCCTTGGTGCAGCGGTGGTTGGTGTATCCTCAGAGATGCAGATACCCAGCTGCAGAAGCTGGTTTATCCTGCTGCCAGCTAGAATGGCAGATACTCAGAGTGAAGGGGGAGCTTCCTCTAGAGCTGAGAGCCTGAGATGCTTCTCTGGAGCTAATTTGCAAAGTGTAAGCTCAAGCGGCATAAAAGATTCCTTTGTTGCAGAGTACTGTGGTGCACTTCACAACACATCCTCACTTCTGTTATTACCAAGATGTCTTCTGAAGGCAGAGATCCTACCTTTGAGCTTTTCCATCTTCTATAATTTAGGCAGATGATTTTTTGAATTTTCACTTAAATTCGCAGAAGTCAATCTGGAGAGAAAAGGGGAGGAGAGGAGAGGAGAGGAGAAGAGATGCAGAAAAGGAGAAAAGTGCAGCAGTTCTGATCCCTGTCCCTGCTTAAGAAAAAGGCATATTGCTGTAGTGGGCTTTTCCCAAAGCAAGGACAACGTGATTAATTCAGTGGCTGAGCTACTGTCATGGAATATGAATGATCTTAGGTCATCAGACAGGATCTATGTTTCCTCTCTTATCACTGATGCCTCGTGACCCATGTCCTTGTCCATGCCTCACATTTGTCCCTCATGTCAGTTCACACTTCTGTAGCCTTAATCATACCACGTGCATCCTGGGGTGATGCCTGGAAAAGATGGATACTTGTTTGGACCTCATGAGTTGAAAGTATACTGCCTATCCTAGAATTACGTTCCTTTCCCATCCCTTTTTTGGGAAGTGCTTATCCTAAAGAATTCTATGTAAAGAAATGATTGATAATTTTAAGTGAACAGAGATTTTTTTTTAAGGACACTGAACAAATAAATACATGATATTGTAAAAATTAATTTGTTGCTATGCACTTTTCTGCTGTGTATTATTGGAATGGATAGCAAGCTATTCTCAGCAGTCTTTTTAGAGACTTTTGAATTCACAGCATGAAAAATTACTAGGTCATGTTGACATTCTAGTTTTTCAATTTTAGATAAGCATATGGTAAGCCTAACACAAAATTTGAGAGGAAGAATCGTTTTGGTGGTTGGTGATTTGCCTCTAACTTCAGTTAAATTCTCCTGTGAGATTAAATTCTCCTGCTTAAGTATATGATATGACTGAGTGAATTGTAGTTGCCCCAAATCTGTGACATAAAAGACATAATTAATTAATAATGACAACTAACTATTTCCCTATATTATTCTGTTGAATACATGTAATCTGTTATTAAGAAACTCTATGCTGAAGCCACTTGAACTTTTAGTATTGTCCTAGCATCTGGTGATGAATTAGCATTTTTATGTGTAATCTTTCTGCAAAGACTTGAATTGTTTTTCCTTCTGTAACATCTGCTTTGGGAAAGGTCTAATACTGAAATAGCCACTTAAAAGTACCACAGACTTTCTTCAGGAAGTACAAAGAAGATAGTATCATTAAAACGTAGGAACACATGGACACAGCAGCGTATTAAGTAAAAAGCTTATTGTTATGTTGCAACCAATGCTGGTAGGAGTACTTAGAATTTTAATTCTTTCATTTGAGAAAGTAGATCTTTACTTTGGTTGCATCAGCCTGGATTTCATTGAACTATATATGCTTATTTTATTATGTTGAGTAACAAGGGATAGAATTTGGCCCTTTCTTCTTAAATTTCAGATCTTAGTAATCATTATTATTGCTTAGTGTCAATGACATCCTCAGCCTTCTTCAACTTTAAAACAGGAAGAAAACTGTGGCCTGTGCAGCTGTTTTTATTGGCAATTTTCACATCTGGGTACATGAAATACTCATGTACTTCTTTGCCCTATGTAGACCCAGAAGAGCAGTTTGGTTTTCATAAATTTGGAAAATCTGTAATTTCCACCAAAGTTACTGAGCGCTGCAGGTGCTTGGCATAAAAGGAACAGTAGTACAAAACAAAGCATCTCAGTAGAACCATCATAGCCAAAACTGAGTGTCATTACAGATCATATTTTCCTTGTTCTGAAGAATCAAAGAAAAGAAATGGGAGAAAAATCAGATGTTCCACACTTTTCTTTGCTGCTTCACATCATCAGAGCATTTTGAAAACCAAAGTACATTTCAGTGCTTCTAGGGCTGAATATAATTTCCAGCTTTACATTAGGGGTCCTGTCATCTAAAATGGCTGTTTGTTTTGGCAGATATTTGGAGAGGATCATTTTTCCCCCTAGTTAGTACCACGCAGATTTAGTGAAATCAACAACTTCTTTTTGAGCTATGTGCTATGGCCTGGCACATGCACCCCTGGGTATTTATGTAGAGCTGACTACTAACCATCCTTCTCTTACTTCTCTAGAACAGCAGTCTTAGAGCTTGCTTACCCGTGACATGGTCAGAATTCATTTTTTTTTTTTCTTCTTTCTTTGGCATTGTTGAAAATATGTTAGACAAGACTCCTTTCTGTGGCAGTAGCCAGGTTTTGATCTTTGTTCAAGTCGCCTCTTCTGTTGTCAGTCTTCCTTGTCCGTCAGAAGAGCACGTTGTCAGCTGATGGCTGATGATTCAGTTATACCTGCACAAAAGAACATGTCCCATAGCTTAATCAAATCAGGGTAGAAATAGTCCTTATTTTTTATCTAGAATCAAAGAAAAAGATTGGCTGAGTGTCAGATAATGCAATTTCCAGTTAATATGCTGATCAATGTTATATGCAATGAGAAAATTACTGAGCTCCTATTCAAGGCACAGCAACCAAGGCAAGAGGCAGAATTCAGGGAAAATACACATCTACCAAAAAATATTTTTTCCAGTGAACGAAGCCTGGAGATGCACAGCTAAAAGAACTTGAATTATGTTAACTCGACTGTGTACTTTGGTGGCTGCTCTATCAAGGGATTTCTTAGCTTGGGTTTACAAATTAATTTAATACCTATAATTAGACATACAACATGCGACATAGTATCTATAGTTGCAAAAGATTCATTTGCATAGATTTCTTTTAAATTTAACTTTAGATTTGATTTTCTTTGGTGAATGCTATGTGTACCTGAAATAAATATAATATTCCAGTATGGTTATATTTTTGATTCATACTCCTGAGTTTAACTCTTCTATAATGTAATTTTCCTCTTTATTTATACTTAATGAGAGGAAGGGGAAACAGATACATTTTCTTCTCATGATGCTCTGATGAGGTCAGTAAAAATTCTAAGACTGTAAGCATGGATTGGCAATGTGGCAGATTTGCCTTCTTTATCTGTGACATCCAGACACAGAAATTAGGGCAAATTCAAAAAAAAAAAAACAAAGTTGTTTGATCATCATAGAAATACATAGAAGTTTTTATTCTTCATGCTTATACTACCTAAATATATGTTTAAACATATGTATGTTTAACATATATTTCTGTATGCATGCAAACATGCAGCTGTGTGAATATATTTTCTGGAAATTAATGAAAATTGGTAGTACTATAAAAACACTATTATGAAAAGAAAGGGGACTGTGTTGTAGCAGAAATTGGAGACTTTGTGGGATCTGTATCTTAATTCTGCTGAATTGTTAAAGTAGATATGAAACTGTGCAGCATATAAAATACAATACGGTTTTCATCAAACAACTACTTCTTCAATGAAGCCAGTCCTCCACGGGAGTTAGAGAAGCCCTCAGGAAGTTATTTACACACAATTAGTTCTTTGACTGGGTGTAAGCCCAGGGTCTTGGTTTTACAGTGGCTACTGCTTTAATCCAGCTCTGATTATAATTAGGCTTGCTACAGATTTCACAGCTGGTCATTTTTTCTGCTTCTATCAGATTGTAATTTCCTATTCCTTTATGATGCATTAAGACAGAATAACTCTGATTACTAGAAAAAGCTGTAGTTTGAAAATCAGAGCTAAAGAATAACATTAATTATAGTACATCATGCCTGTTCTAAATTTTACCCTTAGAGATTATTTATTACCAGTTTATTGCTTTATTTTATTCAAATATTTGTGTTCAAAACTCTTTTAAAAAATAACCTGCAGCAACCTCTGTAAATAGAATAGATATAAGAATTACAGAGTGCTCTTGGAAAGAAAAGTGTTTTTAAGTCAGGCCTTTTGCCTGGTCAAATTCTTTTCAGGTTTTACTTCTTTGGTAATTGACTTGGACTGTAGTCATGGCTTCTTAGTTTCAGGTGTGTTAGAATTCTGCCCCTTTACTTGAGCAGTGCTTTTGTGCTTTTGTTTCTTCCTAAATGATTAATTAATATATTAAATGATATAGCATTTCTGCCTTTGAAAACATGCATTTTGGCATCTAAAAGAAAAACAAGCCTTAATACAGGGTAACTATTAGAGCTGCAGAAGCATGAAATCTTTGTCCTTTAATTGTTTTCCGCGTGAAAATTGCATGTAATTGGACCCCACAATCCAGTGCTTCACCTGCTGATTTAAAAAATAAAACCAAATAAAAGAAAATCAATACTATAAAATCAGAAGCTTTGCTAAGAATAAAACAACATGGAGGTGTCTATCTGCTTAGACTCTGGACAGATCTGTTGTATTTAGCTAAAGTAGTGAAGAGAAATCTTTCACCTATCAGTATATATATTCTCATATATATACTGATGTGGCACTTATGTTTCTGTGTATACAAATCTAAAATTTTTTAAACCTGAACTAGAAGAGAACTTGAGCCCTTTGAAGTCAGATTCACTGGTCCCTGTAAACAGTAATTTCATCATTCTGTTATTCCACATAAATTCCTTCATAGCTTTGATTTAAGTACCAGCTTTAATGAAAAAAATCATAGAAACGTAAGGTTCACAAAAAGTTCATTTTGGATAATTCAGCAATTTCCAGTGCAATACAATTCACATTGCATCAAAACCAAAAGTAAAAAAAAACAAACAAACAAGCAAATAAACAAAACCAACAACCCCCCCTAACAATTCGACATTATTTCTTCAGTTAGCTTAATGTAAAAATCATGAGTATTTTTAGTGAATAAAAACTTCTAATTTGCTATGAATCATATGGTCATATTACCTGATAACTGTAACTAGTCAGCCAGCTGTTCTTCAAACATAACAGCTAAAAATAGTTAGCATCAATAAACAGTACAGCATTTTCAAAATTGACAAACCAAATCAGAAACTTCACATACTTATTCTGAATTTATAAACTCTAAGCATTAATTTTTACAAATGATGTTAACCCTCATCTCTCTTTATTTCATCAAGTCTAAAAAATCAAATTTGATCAGAGAAGGTGATGCCATTCTGTTCCTCATGCAGCATAGGACCTAACAGGTGGAATTCCTGTGGAAGGCTGGACGCTGGGACTTTCTGGTATCCACACTTTTATTTTTTTCCCAAAAGGCCTCTGCCTATGTATGCAGTTATAAAGTTTGTCTTGAAGAGCTCCTGATTGACTGATACACTTTTGAAGTATAGGTAGAGAAGGATATTTCCCTAGATAACCCTCTTTTTTCCTTCATGTAGTGCTCCATTTTTCATATAAACTTTTGAACGAATATATCTTTCTTTAAACTGTTGCTCGTTTTCATTCCTCTTTGAAGAAAAAGGATTAGTCAGATATTCTTGCAAGAAGAATTTGACAAAAGTTGACATTAAATACTAATTTTGAGCCTTCTTAAATGGTTTATAAGATCACAAGAATTGCCATATTGCAGCAGATCAAGGATCCAGCTAGTTCAGGATTTTGTGATGGTTTCGAAAAGATGGATTAAAAACCGCCAAGTGTATTTATACATGGGTACCTCTCATTTTTCCAGGCATGTGAATTTGCACATTCACACAATCACATGCCAGCTTTTTTTCTCACAAGGGTTAGTTTGCACAGAAAGCCTATTGTAACCTAGTGGGCAGATGACAATTATACTGAAGTTGTATTGTCTTCAAGAGGTTGAAGAGCAAATCTCCCCAAATTTAAGGTCTAGGTATGCTAACATGCAAGCATCTAAAAATAAAGCCTATTGAATAAATCTCTTCCCTAAATATTTAGTAGCTTTTTATGTACTTTGATAAAAATCAGGATTCAATATAATGAATATTCTTTTCAGATATTTTTTTCAGAGGTGTTTATATGCAGGGCCAAATCCTTGTGTAGTAAATACTCATATAGCTACTGATGTTGGTGTGATAGTACAAAAGTAAAAAATTTGGCCTAACCCATAAAATAACTTTTTATCCACAAAGGTAGATATCTCTGAATTTATCCTCATGCTACATCATGAACTATCTCTGCTTACAGATTGCAGTAAGGGTGTTCAGGGCCCAGCTTATGATGATACTGGCTACTTTATGTGGAGATTTATCTGTTAAATAAAACTTAATTGTTTCAGGATTTTCTTGTAGAAAAACCTGTGGGAACAAAATATGAGTTTTCTGCCTAGAAGAACAGCAGTAATTATCATGCTCATGTCAAGTTTACCATGGCAAAATCTATCTCTAAGTGACCAGGACTCTGCAACCGCTGGCATATGTAGAAACATTCAATTTCTCCCTACTTAAAGAAAATAAGGAATATTAATAGGTCTGATGATTTTGCTTCATGGTAAAGCTGCATTCTTCTTGCAAGGTTGCATTTAAAATTCAAAGAGTTCATTAGAATTGCTAAATATGATTATACATATGCTAAATACATAGCTTTCAACCAGTCCGAGCTAAAAATAAAGAAAAAAAAAGAGAGAGAGAGATAATAGGGCCAAATTAAAGAGCAATTTTGCTGTTACATGGTTTATTTATGTAACTTTATCCTAGAAGTGAATTCAAACCAAGATCTGCCTAAGAGGAGAATGCAGGGATAAGGATACTGCACTTGAAATATTTTGAGACTCGTATATTAATACCTGGTATATTTTTAACTTCTTTTCTTGAATATTTTACAGTTTTAAACTGGAACAAAATGTAGTTTATGCTTCATTGATTTGTGTTAAACTATGTCAGTTGCTGCGTTGTGTAGCGGGTAAATAAATACTTTTCTGTAAGCATCTCTTAAATTGCATTTCTATCATTAAAGAACAGGGCATAGAGCAGTGTTTGAGGCTTAACCTTTTGATGTCACCAGCTATAGGTCAGAGATCTCTACTAGCTTAGGCAGGCGAGAGATTGCTGAGATACTTGATGTAAACAATATAGTTTCCTGAAAAAAAAAAACCACATGGAAGACTATATTCTTGTTTAAATTTAACATCTCTTAACCATTTTTTATTTGCACAGAGATCATAGCAGTGCTTATGCCTTATCTGAGAGTTATGTCTGAGAGTTAAAGATTCCCAAAATTCATAGATAACTCCTACGTAGATGTAGATAATCCTACCAGCTTATTGATGAGAAAGGGTGTTTTGTTGCTGTTGAAGTGGATATGACCTCTTAATTTTTCTACAAATAAACTAATTAAAATGCAGCCAAAATAAGAGATTTTCTGGAGGCCTGTAAGAGCTATAAATTAAAGGAGAGCTTTAACAGAATTAAAGAAGTCATACAAAACCTCAAAGTAATGCAGCCAGGATATGGATAAGGAAGAGAGGATACAGAAGTTACCTACAGATTACCAGAAGAAACCTTCCAGTCAGCGTAAAAGCAATGTCATGTTGGCAAAATGGTAGGAAACTCTTTTAGCACAGGCCACACTGTAGTCTGCTACTTTTATAATAAGATTTTCCAAGGCACTTAGCTGTGGCCTATATTTGCCCTCATTAAATTTTTGAATAGGATTGAATTTGAGCCATGGCTAAACTATCCCAGAAATATTGAATGCACAGCTTCTTGCTTAAAATAGATAAAATGTGGCTTGTTTTGTGTTCCAGAATATCTCTTCTCCTTTTTATAGGTCATCTGGATTTTAAAATATTTTTATGCAAACAGTATGAGTTAATAGTAATTCTAATTACCTTTAAAACATATTTTGTAAACTTGGTATTCTGCATAAGAACACTTTCTCCTGCTCTTGGGGAAATTTGGAAAGTTATTAATGTTCAATAGAAACATTCCTATAACATGTTCCAAATGGGAGAAACTTCACTGTAAACTTAAGCCTGCAGGTTTATCACAATTAAAAACAGAGGTGAGAAGCTCTAGTTTTTAGCTTGAAGAGTTGGTTTATGGCATGAGAGGTCCTTTGAACCAGCAGTTCTTACTTTTCCCTTAAAACTTGAAAGTTACAAAACTCTGTTACAAAAAAAAAAAGAAAAAAGACCCAAAACCAAATATATGCCCAGTTTGTTTTCATCATAAGGAAAGAGTTATGCTTATAGCTCTTAGTAGCTGAGAGATACTGTTAGCTAATCAGTAGACAAGTATTTGCATAATATTGTGATATGATAACACAGTATTATGCAAATTTGTGCAGTGCGGTGAGCCATTAACATAGAATTATTATCAAAATGGCTGGTCAAACTTTTCTCCAACCAAAGAGCCCACTGCATTCTGAATAATAAGGGCAACTTAATTGAATATGAATAATGAATATTAAAAGAGGAAGCTGTCCTTAAAATGCAAAAGAGGACAAAATGCCTTGACAGAGAGAAATCTGAAAGCGTATTACTCATGTTTTATGAATAATGAGTTCCAGTTGTAAATAGTTCAACCAAAAAAATCGTGGTATGTAATCAAAGTACAGAACTAAGAAGAGACAGAAGACACAGTGGTGTTCTGCTATTCCTGGAAGGTGACCTCTGTTCGTGTGATGATAGCCAGCTTAACTCCAAGTCTCCGAATTTCTGCTTTACCCCAGTGTTTATCCCCATATCTCTGCTAAATGAAAAACAACTGCTTTTAAAAATGCGGCATGACGTAATGATGTAAGAACTGCACAACTGTGAAGAAGATACAAATGTATCATAGCACAAGAAGAACTTTTAGGTTGCCAGGTCCTTTGTGGATGAAAGAAACATGTTCTAAACTTTGAGAGGCTGCAGGTACCTGCAGCAGTCACCAAGGCTGAGCGAGACAAGGACTGTTTAGTGAAAAAGCTCTGCATCTTATTTTGCTAATAGATTTAGGTCTCACCTCATTAGGATTGCTCTGTCTCAATCTATCCATATCCTACTGCTAGACAGTTACAACAGTGCTGGACTGTAACAGTTCCTTGAAATGTTATTATAGAATTAACATTTCTTTCACTTGAGCCTAAGTGGGTCTGATCCTTTCAGATTTTGCCAGAATCCAATGCCAGATGTGTCCATTCTGAATGCTAAAATCAAACTTTATCCCAAGATTATTTTATTTTTAGTAGAAGCTCTAGTCTTAATACAGCAATTTCGGACTATGTTAAATGCCTTTTATTGTTTTCATTGTGTGCCAGATAAAAGTCTATTCCCTCACCATAATCATTAAAAAAAGAGAAAAAAACAAGTTGATGTTCTTGTACAATTACAAGACACTGGGAGCTGGAGCTCTAAAAATAAAATATGAGAAGACTTAACATCCCATGTTTTTTTGCAGTGATATTTCCCATGTGGTAATTTCTGCCTGTAAAATATGGAGCCTTAAAAACCTTTTCTGATTTCTTCTGTATATACTAGCTTTTTCAGAATGATTCTCTGGTGTCTCTTTTTTTTTTTTCCAGAAAAATATGAAGAAATCAGTATGATCTGTTTGAGTTACAAGTAATTAAAAATAAAAATATGAACAAAATATAACAGAATATAAGCACTCTTTTTTTTCTTAGCTGCTGTTATAAGCTGGGCTCTGATATTAATTTACCTTTAAATTTTACTCAGCAAAGTGTACTTGACGTTATTACGTGACATTATGACATTATTGAAGTGAGAATTAGAATATTTCATAAATTCATGATTGTCACTATTTATTTTTGGAGTTATACTTAATGTTTGATTCTGTAACACTTTTCATTAATTAAAAAACAAAACTCCTTCTTAAGACCTAGCATGAACCTGTTTAAAATGTAAAGTGATACTTAATCAGATTAGTCAATTTTAATTTTAAGGAGAATGACAGGTTCCACTGATCTGACAAACGCTTTATTAAAGTACTTTCAAAGATGGAGAAAATGGCTCAGAAAACTGGTTCTAACCTTCCTCAGAACAGGAGAGGCCAAAGCCAAAGTGAAGATAAGATGGGGAGAAATATTCTGTCCTTGGTGGTGGAAGTGAGAGGCACTAGGCGAGGGTCGGAGTAGCCGAGAACTTGGACCCAGAGTCAAGGGCACCTGAGGTCGGGTTGGAAAGGAGCAGGTGGTACCTGGACTCTCCTAAGCTTTATATTTTAGGAAGAAGTGGTAACTTACAGAGAATTAAAGCTTTATGTGGGTCTTGAAGACAAAAAGATCCACAGGAAAAGGAAATTTGTGGAAATGTAGGGAATGAGCAGACGACATGCTCTTATATCTTTTGTGCCTTAAGCACAGTAAGAAACTGCTTCATACTGTGATTTCCATTGCTATAAATATTCATATTTCTGTTTTTCTGTATGCCTGGCATGGTTTGGAGTTGCCTCATAACTCCGTGATTCTCCTTGTTGAGAAATGGTGCTTCCCAACTATTCTGGTCCTGGCATCTTTCCTCCCTGTCCTCTTCCTTTGTGTTTTGCTCAGTTGTCCCTACGGTAAACCTGCAGGTATTCTTCCTGGGTGTCTAATAGAGGCTTCAGGTGCATTTGCCACTGCCCTCCTCCCTGCCTCAGAAGGGTTTCTGCACTGGTTGTCCCTGGTTTTTGTTTGTCACGTTTTTTTTTTTTTATCTTTTCCTCCCTTGGATCCTGGAGATTCCCAGCCCTTTTGTTGCTCTGGAAACAAACCAAAACAAAAAACTGTTTAGATTTTCATTCATTTGTTGCCTCAAATTCTTTTATATATCAGTAGGATAAATTTAAAAAATATATATTCTGTCTTTTGGGGAGTACATAAATAACCTTTGAGCAGCTTCAACAAGAAATAAACATGAAACTTATAAAGGAGCTGCAGTTCTTGAGTGCTGTGCCAATTCTGTTTAATCTAACAGAAAATTTTGACCTGTAAAGTGAGAATTCACCCAATTCACATTTCTAATTTTATCTTTCTGTTTGCCTCTCTTCAAGTATTGTGAATGTGCAACAAATATATAAATGGCCTTCAATAAATCCGCCTCCACTGCTGCCAGTTTTCTGGCACTAAACACAAGCTGTGTGGTGATATGAGTAAAACTTATCATGTGGGAAATGAACCTAAAATGACATTTATATGTTTAGCTTACAGGAGAGAAATGCAGAGGCACAAAGTCACTCACGTGGCACAAAATCAGTTTGTGTTTTGCAGGCTGAATTCCTTAAAGACGGGCTCATTAGAAGTTCTTGCTGCCAAATGCTGTTTGCTTTCACCTTCAAAACTGTCTGCATTAATAATTTGCAACTCCACTTGGAAGCTATTTAGATGAAGCATCGTTCATGTCTGCGGTGCAGTGCTCAGCAAGGGTGGGAGGGAGAGCGCACGCTCAGCAGCAAATGGATTCAAGAAGAGCCCGATGTACATTGATGAAAAGTGTTGGTAGAGTTTAAGATTATGAGCTAAAATAGCACATTCTAGATGAAGTCTAGCTCAGTAGGACTTGACAGCAAGGAAGATTTACTTCTGCTTAGTTAACTCAGCTAAATGTACATGGCAAGTCTGAATAGTGATGCTTGAATATCACAACCAGCGCTTTGTTTTCTCTGTTTTGTATTTAATGATATTCCAGACCCATAAATTCCAAACTTCATGTGCAAGACAGTTTCTTCTGGAAGTCAGCTAGCCTACTATTCCTAAGCTGTTATTTTTGCCTAGATAGCTTTTATTTTATAGAACACTCTGGGACAATAACACTCTGGGAGTGTTATTTTCAGCAACTAGTATGTTGCCCATACGCTGAGGCCTTCAGTGATATGACAGTTATATAGCATAATGAGCATCTGTAGAAATTTTCCCATAACATTTTTCAAGTGTGGTTTCAAGCATATGATGAAAACCTCATTTCAGTGGTTACTGTAAAAATAGCTAAAGCAGCTTTCCTTTAAACTTTATTGTAATGTCAGATTCACAATTTTCAGAGTAACTCAAATGAAAAGGGAAGGTAATCTAGAATTATCAGCTAACCTTAACCCGATGTGTACAATGAGGAAGGACTGTTGGGCAAATATTTACCAGATTGCAATCTTCACCTGGCTGCAGAAGCAAATATTCTGTGCCATCCTTCCTGTGCTACCTACCCGTATGTATGCCTTGTTAAGCTCTTTAGTGATGGGGAAGCTTTAGTGGTTCTTTTGGCAATGAAATTTCTATCAAAAAAAAAAGAATTTTGCAATATGCATTGATTGGGTCTTGGGTCTGAGAATATCTGCAAATACATTACACCTACTGTTTTGTTTAAGATTTATAAAATGGCCTTTTTGTCTTTTCTATGTTGAACTTTCATAAAGCATTCCCTCACTGTCATTCATTCCCTGCTGCTTTTCCACTCCACTTCTTTCATGAACAACCAGTTGTCCATATCAGGCATTGCCCACGTGCACAAATACCCCCCTAGACAATCTATGCATCTTGTTTTCTGCCCATCAAAGATAGAAACAAACTGCCATGCTAACACTGCCATTGCATATTAGATCAAATTTATTCTTCTTCAGACTCATTTTATTTAATTTCCCTTAAAAATAGGTATTTGTGTAAAATACAGACATCATATTTCATAACTTAAACCTAAAAAGATGATCATCAGAGTAATTCTATGATTTTATTGAAAGGACTGAAATAAAACAGCAGGAGCCAGTAATCATAACTGAAGTGGAAAATGTTTTATTCAAGTACCTGTCTAAGCAAGTACCTAAGGGTAAAATCAAAGTGATTTACAAATATAAATATGATGAAGTATTGAAATATGAAATATTTTATTTTCTGACATAAAACTAAAACCTAATAAATAGCTAAATCTCACTTATGTTGTTGGATTATTGGTTCAAATAAATGAAATCATAGTAAGAAAATGTATTTAATATTAAACCATTTAATGTTTTAATATGAAGTTATTTGAATTTCTTTAAAGTACTACAGAAAAATCCCTTTGAGGTTTTTATGAGTATAGTTAGAGGTAGTATACAAAAGACAGGCTTATGAATGCCTAGAACACAAATTTTGACAAAATTTATTACTGTTTTTTAGGCTCATTTCTTAAACAATCTTAAACCCTCCTCTGCATAACTTCTGTATTTCACCTGTTAAAATTGAATTGAAAATAATAGCAATAACTATTGCTATTATTAGTAATACAATATAGCATAATGTAAAATAGCATAATATAATAATAGCAATAGCATGATTACAGGCATTTGAAATTTAAAAAAAAATCCACTGTATTTGTGACCGTCCATCTATGACATATACTAAAATACCACTTTAAAAACTCTTTTTTGTTTTTAACATGACTTTAACATAAAATTAGATACAGGCAGGTACTATCAACCTTCATTAAGAGCAACCCCAAATACCTGTTTCCTTCTTTGACTATCCCATACCAAATACCAAGGTCCAGAAGAGCATCTTGTACCCACAGTCTCTCAGTATTTGGATCTTCTTCTACTCCTGGGATTCCCTTTGTGTAGAAATATTTAAGAACTTGTATCTTAACTCATCTTCCTTCACATTCATTTTTATTCCCTTAAGCACAAAAGCCTAAGCCTACGCTAGCTCTCACAAGCCCTGCTCAGAAAGTTACTGGTGTCTTAGATAGGAAGCCTTCTGGCTTGTAGCTTGGGCTTTTCACTGTTATCTGCAAATAGGTTTCAGTAGAAATCACTTGCAGCAAAATAATATTTGCTTCAGTAAGAATGGGCTCCTGCTTGTCATACTAACATAATTGCAACCATGTATGTCTAGTTGACAAATGGGGACATCCTGGCAAAATACATTTGAAAATCATGGCTGTTCTGCAACAGTAAGACTGAGTGTTTGCTATAGTCTCTATTTTCCTTTTCTCTCTTCCAGCTCTTTTTCTAATTCCACCTCTTCTTCCTGTTTCTCTCTACTTCTGCATCATGATAGCGGGTATGGCCCTCATGAGTGACAGTGCTGTCCCTCATTTTATGAGCCACAGCAGATTCCCTCTTTTTCCTGTTATACTTTTCAGTATCCTTCCCCTCTAGAATTACAGGGTTGTACAATGACCAGTCAGAGTTTTCTTCCATTTGTAAAGAAAAAATCTGTGTTTATGTATTTGTATTATTAAAAAAAAAAATGTTTTTTATTGTTTCAGGACACAGCAGGTCAGGAAAGATATAGAACAATTACCACAGCCTACTACCGGGGTGCAATGGGCTTCATTTTAATGTACGACATTACGAACGAAGAATCTTTCAATGCTGTGCAAGACTGGTAAGTTAAATATGGAATTCATTTCAAATACCATACAGAATATTTGATATTATTCATCTGCTGTGATAGTAAAAATTATTTTGGAAACCTATTCCCAAATAGACTCTCTAAGGATTCCTGTGTTCAAATTCTAGTTTGTTTTTGACAAAATGCAATACTTTTAAGTACTTTAAAATGTGTTACGTATACATCACAACCATTGTGTTTTCCATGGTTTCAATCAGTAAGGCTTATTTACACCATAAATCCAGGAATTTCCCAATATGGAAAGTAACTAAAAAGGTTTTCCATATTATGAAAGTTCACATTAAAAATAACAAAACATACCCAAAAGATACCTTTTGGGGCCTTTCTTTTTGATTAAAATTTTCATCAAGTTGCTCATTATTGTCCCAGTCTTGTGCCTCACTGTAGAGACGATGTGTTGACTTCATCATAGTAGCAGAACCTGTGCTATGTCACGATGTATTTTGTGACTGCCAAGATATCAGCGTGTCATTTAAATCAGACATGGGCAAGTCATGTGCTATGAGTGAGGAAACAAATCACTCAAGGCTTGTTTAAATAAAGCTGACCCCAAAGGAAACCTAGTGTTAACCTTCAATGGTCTCCTCTTACCTTTTATGAGTTATGTTGCTATCTGATAGTTTCCTAGCAGTGCACTGAGTGACGTGAATAGCATTTGCCTTGTGTGCTCCATGTGCCCCCTTGCATTCTGTTCCCATGGAGGAACTGCGTTTGAAAAAGAAGTCTATTTGGAGATTGGTATTTTGGGGGAAGTTCTTTTTTTGTTTTAAGTTATAGAACACTGTGTACTTTTTACAGGACTGGGCTTATTTTCCAGATTTGGTTTTACAATTGCAGTAAAAAGCAGTGATGTTGTGATAGCTCTGTTTCTAAGGGCTGATACAAAGGTTTCCTCATATCAAGTGTAAATATGAGTGATTATTATTAATTTCCCTGATTGTTTGCTTTCCAACTTCCTGGATCTGGTGTGGTAACTAGGCTTCATGATAATAACAAAAGAAAGAAAAACCTGTAAAATGAAACAAAACATTTTAAATCTATGGGTTTCTAAAAGTTATAGGTTTGTGAACTAGAAGTTTTATGTATTTTTTTTCACTAGTTGCTCTACAAATAGTTGGCAGCCACCGTAGACATTTGGTGGATATGAGTGCTGTGTGATTATACACTTAGAGCTATTGATCAGTGATCTGTGTGATGAAAGGGGTGACAGATAAGAAAAATGTCTCACTTCTCAAGATGAACCAGGGATTTTATTTTATTTTACTTTTATTATTTATTTATTTGTGAGCCCAGTTACTGGCCTTCATCTCTGCTATATTCTTCCCTTCTCACAGCTGATAATTTTGATTAGTAAAGGCTCCAGTTTTGGCAGTAACCTACAGCTTGCTTCTGAATGTTAAGTTAAAGAAAACTGCCAGTTACCTGGCTACAGAAAACCAAGTCTGTCTGCGTGTTACTCTATCTGCGTGTCTGTGAAAGATGTTAGGGGGCAGAGGGGTAGCTTTTAAGCCTTTCCAGCTTGCAGTGCCTTTCCTTCTGATAAATGTACCTCTGAAGGCAGCAGTGCCATTTCCTTCATGTGCACAATGGGCCAAATCCACGCTCGAATCTCATCAGCCTCAAGGCTTGATTTAGAAATGTCACTACAGTCAGTGTAATGAATCTACAAGAGCCTTTTAGCTTTGGGTAAGTGACTTCAGTTAAAAATGGGTGCTTGGATGATTTTTTTAAAAGCAATTTGTTCAAAATTTCTGTATTCACGCTGAAAGGCACTTTTTCATTTGAAGTCTGGTTGAAATGGCTCCCTTATGTAGATGTATAGCCTTATTTCCAAACTTGCAGTGCCTAGATCAGCATGAATATCTCTTATCTCACTTGACTGTTAACATTTTACATATAAAAAATCAGTCTTTGTATTTTTATTAAGACTATTATTATCAGCATATGAAGCAATATAATAGCCTTCCAAACACACTATGGCCACTCTATAAGACTGGGAAAGCATTTGGTCTGACTTGGCTAAATGACTTGGATTTGTAATAAATTTCAGCTAGAAAACAGAGCCTTCAGGAAGGTATCTTCTTCATTTGTGTCTTCTTCCCTAAGTAAAACCATGCAGAAGTACTTGAAGATTAAACACAGTAATAACAATAAAAGTTGTAACATAAGGAGGGATTTTTTTTATGTACAGAACATGGAGACCAATTTATTTTTGTGTCTTAATTTTAAGGAATATTACTAATTTTCTAACTAGTTCTTCTGAAGAAGGGTCAATCACCCACTTCTATCACTGTCAGTATTCTACTGGTACTCTTCTCCAATCATATGATCATAATATCTTCCATTCTAAGATATTCTATTATATTCTAAGATATTATTATAATATCTTCTCTAATCATAAGTATATATTTTAATATTATTATTATAGTATATATCATAAGTATATTCTTCTCTAATCATGAGTATATATGTATATATTTTCAGTTCTTTAGAGAGGGTTAAAATTAAATGAAAACAGTAAAGTAACTGAGGCAAAATATTTTTCTGTTCTAGATTTCAAAAGCACTTTGAATCTGATTTATGTCGTGAACAGTTTTTTGTTACTTATTTTTTTGTGAAATATTCAGAGTAGTTCATGCCCAAGACAAAAGAAACACTCAGTGCCCACACAGCCTTTTTCGTGGTGGAAGAGTGTATTATTTCAGGATGGATTGGAGTGTACTATTTACAATATTGAAATATAAAACTAATAATAAACTTGACAAAATGCAGAAAGAGAACTTGTCTTTCTCAGGTAAGAAGGATCATTATTAACAGTATTCATATGACTCAGGCAGAGGGAGAAGTTTTTTTCTTTCCTTGGTCTTGGACTTGTGCAAAGTCAGAGCTGGGTCAGATGTGCAAGTGTGCAAGTTAGTGTACCAGTGTGCAACCCATGTCCATGCCCCTTTTCCCAAACAGCCTGAACAAGCCAGTGCTGCTGGCGAGGAAGCAGTGCTAAGTCACTCTCAGAATGGGTTTTCTTTAAAGCAAATACCAGTGGCAGCATTGAATAATGTTCCCCTCTACAGTTGCAGCTTTTCGGAACTCTCAGGGACTAACAGTTTCTGTTTTTATTGAGTAAGAGTGGGTGCGTGCTGAAAACTGTGTGCTAGCAGAAACAGCAAAGCCGACGTGCTTTGACTCAGCAGATCTGATGGAGCGCTGCCCAGACTTTGAAGCTGCCTTTTCCAGGAGGTTATTCCCTTCAGAAGTGCAGCTAACCAGGCAAATGCAAGCAGTCGAACTTGCAAGGCTTTGGGCCATAGTAGTCATGCTGCCCTAAAAAGATGCAGCTTTTTAGGAAGGGATTTATTTATTATGAATAAGAATCTGCTGGTGGGCGTCTGGGCCTACCTGGCAGAGGACAAGAGTGGACGAGGAGCCAAATTAGAAATAGAGAATAGCAGAAACACGAGATAATATTCCCAGGTTTCAAGAAATTACTCTAATGAAATTTGATTTTCTTTAATATATTCCTTCTTTTAAATCCAAATTAGAATTGGTGCATGTTGAGAGTGGTTCCATGCCACCTCAATGCACATTTATTTTATGAGTTCAGTTATAATGTCACAGCAGCGGCATTCATTCCTTTTTTTATGCTGCCACCTATAGCTATACTTTTTTTAGACTTTCTTTCCTCCTTATGTTTTAGCTTATGTTTATCCTTGCGATAGAGAGGAGAGGTTAAGGCTTTATTCTGTCTTTACAAATGCTCCCATTGCTACAGAAGCACTAGGAAAATAACTGTCCCTGAGGTGAAGCTAAAGCTATTTTTATAAATCTGACTTTTCTAGAATTCTGTGGATTAGTTTGGAGGAGAGTTTTTTATACCCATGATATTTTTAGTGCAGTGTTCCCAAGTGTGTCAGAAAAAGCAGGAATGAAAACCATGATCTGAAAGCCTCAAGTTTTGTTCTCTAGGTTGAAATCCAGCTGCCTTGGCTTGAAACTTTGCAAAGTCCAGGAGTTAGACAGGGACGAAGAGGAATTTGTGTAAAGCATTTCACACTTAGTAAGTTGCCCCACTGTATCTGGAAAATGATGTCCTGACTTCAAGTGCTTGTCTGGCAGTATCCATATAATTATATGGGGATCAAGTAAGTTCTGCAAGCACTACTGTGGAGGGCTTCCTACACGGGGCAGGAATTCATGATTGAAGCCTTGCACATTGGTGAAGTCAGCAATCCCTGGATGTCTCTCAAGAGGCACATGAGGGTGAGGGAGCCTGAGATGCTCTGTGGTACTGAAGCTGCCAGATCTCTCCTCTTGAGTCTATCAGGATGTGCAGACTGGTTCATCCCACTTTCTGTTTGAGGTCTAAAGGAGAGGCAGGCAGAGCATCCTAGGAAAACTCTGATCCCCCACATCCTTTAAAAATCAAGCTTTACTTAAAACTGATGAGATGGGTAATGTTGATGCACCCATTTTAAAAACTATAGCTATATCTGTTTAAGGCAAGAAGTTCAGAGGGGCTTCTGTGGAAAATGTTTCTTTTTTCCCTCTTGCTTTTTCTCTCTGGCATTCTTTAAATCAATCTCCATTTTCTGTCTGCTCATGGTCATCAATTTTGGGAAGGCGGCATTTGGCAGAAGATACATAAGAGTCCTATTTAATGAAGAAAACAGCAGCTGAGGACAGAGCAGGTGAATTCTGGTGTTAGAGCTCTCCTTTGTTACATCTGCTTGTGTGTTTTCATAGGAAATTGCTGTATAATTTAGTACTAAGCAATATTGCAGAAGGAATATGAAAATTATCTGAATTTCAAATTAATGCCAAGAGAATTAAATTCTGTTTCATCTCTGCCCATAATACACAGGAGACAGTTATTGGAAATTGCATCTCAGCAAAAACAATGAAAATGAAAAAATAGTCGTCATATAAGACCAGAGTAGATTCTGAGCTGTGCAATATTATTGCACCTAAATGTCAGAAAATGATCCTTTTTTTTGTAGAATGCATAGCTTGAATTAAATTCTTCAATGCACCATTGGAGAAAGTTTTAAAGCAGAATCTTAGATGAATGACTATGCTATTATCAATACAAGACAGAATTGAGACTCAGAAAATCTGAGTCAACAGATTTGTAGTGAACATTCACTGCAAAAGGGCTTTTGACAGCCGGACTTACTGAATATGCCAGTACCAGCAGTCATTCTGGATAGCATTCTGGAAGAAAAATACTCAATTCCTTTAAACAATTAGCTTTTTCTTTTTCATTGAGGACCCCCAAGTGAACTAGCAGGTAGTAAGCTGAGGCTGCTGTTCTTTTTTGTGTCTTTTTTATGTTTTGCCCTGCCTGTGTTGTAATAAGATACACGATAGCACTTTTTGAATTGTCATTAAGAGAAAAAATAAAGCTGGAAAATACATTAACATGTTAATGGAGAAATGTAAAAAGTCCCCAGAGCAAATTAAGCCCATTAAGTTAATGTCAGTACTGTTACATGCACTTCTAAAGGACACATGTTCCAAAGGGTACATTCACTTCTGACTCTCAGTTTTCAGTCTAATATTTGTGCTTGGTGCATGCTTGATCTGCTGACAGGCTTTTTTTCCTTTACCTCTCAATACTGACCTTAGTTTTATCATTTAGGAAAATCCTTTATGTGTTGCATATCCGCCACCGAGTCTGGAAAGTGCTTCCAGGCAGATTTAACCTCCATCGCTCTTTGCCAAGGCGTACGAGCTGCCACGCAGCGCAGTTCGCGCTGACCCGCCGCCAAGAGCGCTGAGGCAAGCTGTGCATCCCGCTGCCCGTCCGCGCCCTGGGCCGCTCCGCCTCGTGGCGCTCTGTGCGGACACGAGCTGCGTCCACGTGCCAACTGGGAGTCTGCCCCGCAGCCAACAGCAGCGCAGACCCCGAGCCGCGTGAAAGAATATTCTGTTTCTGACAGCAAGCGTACGAGTTCGGCTTGATGCAGACAGAAAGGCCTAAGCAGACACCCTCTTTGTTTGACGTACTTATGCTTTTCAGCCAAGCAGTTGCTAGTAAATTGCATGTTACGTAGATTGCACAGTGTCATATCTTAAAAGATTAGACCACTTAAAAGATTAGACCACTAATACTGCATAAGCGATATCTTGCAAAAAGCAGAGGGGGAAAATTCAAGATAAATATTTCAAAGGAGCCACAGTTTGGTATGTTTTTTCATTTGCTTTTCTTTTGCACAATAGATATTGAGCAGGAGAGGATAGATATTTTATAAAGATTTGTATTTTATAATTTAAAATAGCGTTAGGGGCTGAAATTACATGAAACGTCCAGTTTTGGCTTGTAGTGTTCACTGTTGAAAGTGGATTTTTGTTAGGCACAAAGTGATACTAAAATTCTTTCTTTCTTCGTAAACTGTGAATACGTACTTCTGGTTACTTTTCTTTTTCACTTCTTACTCCTGTAAGGAGAATTAAGTCCAGTAGCAAATTAGATATGCCTCAAAAGCAAAATATTTTATCTGACTGTATCTATGCATTTTTAAAAGGTGATTCTTGGTAAAATAAATATATGTTAAAATACTGTATTCAAACTCACTTTTTAAGCAGTTTTTCACCCATTATTGGGAGTGGATACCTTACGTTGTAAATTGAATATGGATAACTTCATTTTTGGGGACGATGAGAAGCCCATCTTCAGTCTCAGTTTGAATCCCAAGTGATAAATTGGTACCAGCTCAAAACCTCTTCCACCCTTGCTAGTTTCACAGACCTACTTCAGCGTCTGACACAATGTTTCTTATGTGATATCCAAAAAAAGCATTTTCCCCAAGTTTGAGAGTCAGGCGTGGGGAATATCCCCAGCAATTTGAGGAACAGCTACAACTGACTTTCCCTGAAAGAAAAGTTACATTGATAGGAATATGTTGCAAGTAGATTTTTTTCCATATTTAATTACAATATAATTTAAATTAAATTATAATTTAAGCATTATTCTTAATATATATGATGGACAAACAAACAATATTCAGTATCAACTATTTGTTGCCCGAAAATAATATACTGCCTTCTGCTATCACTGACATTACCAAAGAAGTGACTTTAGGTTGGCCTGGAGACAACTCTCCATGACGACAAAGAGTATGTCCATTGTATTTTAAAGGCTCTTCCTGATAACTTATCTGATACTAGGCCTAAGCAGTATAAGCAGCTACAGCCTGGACAATGTTGCTTTGATGTAGATCATTTTCTTATCTTTTTATTCTCTGATAAATTCTGCATTTAAATATGCATATTACAGATTGGAATTTATGCAAATCCTTATCCATCTCTTTTTGTCTTGAAAATAGTAAATCTTTGATTTACAAGTTTGAACATCACAGAAAAAGTTTTCAGTAAGTTTACACTCAAAATAAATTTTCAAGTGTTGTTATTGTTAGTTAGGAAAGACAGCTGTTAAATTTTCACATGAGTTTTCACACTTTATTATCATCCAGAAATACGGTTTGGGGTTTGAAATTATCCATACTTGGTTCTTGCTGTGGTTTGCCCTTCCGCACTTGCTCCCTTCATTCATATTGCTGTAGAATTAAGTGCTTTTGGAGACAGCATCACCTTCGCTACTGATGTACCATCGTCTTCTCCGGTACCAGGGTGCGGTGCGACTTGGTACCATGTGTTTGCCCAGTTGTGCCATGCTACATCAAGCTGTATTAATGATGTCAGCACAGGGCAGCATAGCCACGCAGGTGCTGATGGCTGTGGTCAGTCACGGGTGACCGAGCGGAGCTCCACACTGTCATAGTCTCAGTGATTTGCTTCAAGAACTCACCAGGAAGCCTGAGTCAGTCTTGAATGCCAGTGGACTTAACTGGCCCTGAGGGTACCTTAAATGAGTGGCTCGTTTTTCATTTTGGGCTAACAGAGTAGGTAATTGAGGCTGTTATTGGGCCTGGCTAGACATGATTCACTGGATGGCTGGCAGGACAGATAGGAGGAAAATGGACTGTGGCTTCTGTAGAGAAGTAGTTGTCATGAGTGTGGCTGCCTCTCTTCTCATCCCCCATTTTTTCCGATAAGGGCTGCAGTTTCTGAGATGAATTGTTTTCCTTCCTATTAGACCTGGGCAGTTAGTAAGGAAGACTGCATTACCTAGTCCCTTTTCCTCATGTAGAAAATCTTGGCAGTCCTGTCTGAAATGAAACCACCAATATCTTTTATTTGGGAAAATATGACAAAATAGCAATTTGCGACTGGATACTATCTCACAAGAACAGAGGTTTGGCTTTAGGTATAACGATCCTCACACTTCAATTTTAATTCCCAAGAACATATGCAGCATTTTCCTCTAGTTCAAGAGTTTCTGCCAAGTGCTCTTTATGATCACACAGCAAGCAGCACAACATACCTATTTTGTAGCCTGATACCTCTCAGCTTGTGAATTGGGCATCAATAATTAATAATCATACTGCAGATGTGACAGTCTAAGAGTAAACTTTCTTTGTTAGACTAGAATTTTCACAGTGTATTTTCATTGCATTGCTGATAAGGCAATACAGACACTCAGTTGGAGAACTGTTGTTAAATAAAGATGAAGTATCTCCTGTTCTGCAGCACATCCTGTTCCTCCTCTCTTGTAGTCACCAAAAGTTTCACTGAGGTACATGAAAGCAAACTAGAGAATTGGATTAACATTTAAATGCTGCCATGCTAAATTGATATTCATTAATTAAAGTGTGCTATGATACCCTTAATTAATTTTTTCAATTTTGCCCATTTCTTTTAAGACTGATTGATATGCCCTTTATTTTTTCAAAAAGTTTAAGTGGAAAACACCTCTGAGAGGCTAACGGTGAGCTGCCTGAGTTTATTAGGAGGGTAAGCAAAATTAAGCAAGGTAATACAATACATGCTAAATAAAGTATATGTAATATTGATTCAAATATTTAGTCTAGTCTACCTCTTTTATAGTTTTTACACTTTCCTCACAGCCCGTCTGTCACGGCCAGTGGCAAAAGAAATTAAAACTGGCATTTTATCATCCACTCACAATATTTATTTCTGTAGGTTATAAATGTCGTAATGTTTTGTGGCAATGATGGTAGTATTTATAGGCTGAGCAGTAACTAATATGCTCTTTTAATCTCCCTGTAACTGTGCGTGTTAAAAATGTAATGTTGCTCAGCATTCCCAAATGAAAACTCTGCTCCAGCAAATAACATATGAGTCTTATCAGTAGAAGTTCTGACTGCCAGTTCCAGTCCTAGAAAATTTACTTCTTTTCCCATTCTGATTCTGTTATTCTAAACTCTAGAAGAATATTATGGTCTCACATGGCCTATGAAGAGTACCAAGCTGAAACTCAGAGATTCCCTGAGAATGCCTTTCCTATTGGGCATTTCAGATTTACAATTATTCTCTGTGGACTGGGATAGGGATCAGTAGCACTAGATGCTGCACTTTCATGAAACTTGGACATTATCTCTTTGAAAACCCAACAAAGTCAGGAAAGTAAAAGTAAAACAGTGTATAGCCACATGGGCAGTATGAAGGTATCCCTATCAGTTTCTCGCCTCCAGTTCCCTTCAGGTTGCTTCCTTTCTCTTGCTAAATTCTCTGATTTTGATTCCTACTTTCACCTGCTTCTGATTTCAACACAGGCTGTTTAAAGTATCAAGTACTGCAAGTTTTAAAAGGGTGCAAGTTATGTGAGATTCAGGCAGTATGTGAGAGAATACAAGTTTTGTTGGAATTCAGTCTTTTGACCGAGGGCAAGAGCTATTACGGTAGCTAAATTCAAGATGAAATTGTAAGGTAACATAGCAATGTAATTTGTTTTTATTTTCAAACACAACTTAATGTTATTTAGGTCTGACTTGCAAATGAAGCCTCCTGTTACAACATTGCAAGGTAGAGTGATAGCTATATAGGGTCACGAAACATGGCATACATAGCCTCAACCACTTGGGTGTGTTCATTATAAGCAATGGGCAGAGAGTGGATAGTGACACCTCAGTGATCAATCACAAGTGACAAAATCGATTTCATACATTGGCCCTTCAGTAGTTGCTTGTGAACTATTGTTTCATTGAAGATATGGAGAGGAAATTAAAAGGTCCTGTGTCTATCCATAACTTCTGGAAAAGACCAGGAAAACCTAGAGAAACAGACACTGCTATATTTCAGCTCTGACTCTGCCTTAGAAATAGGGACCTCGCTCCATCTTTGCCTCACCTTTCTTCCTTTCATTTTTTAAAAAATGCAACTAAAACAAAATTCACACAAGAAATCAAGAGAGGAGTTGTAGCTGCTCAATGTTCACAGCATGGAAGACATTCAGACCCTTTTCTCTCCTCCACATCATAGGAGCATGGGGTGAGGGGAATAAATCAATGCATATTAGCTTGAATTACCTACTGTCACATGCACTACAAATCTCTATTTACAGTGCTTTGTTCACAGCAAGGGAAAAGAAGGTGTTATAGCAATTAAAGGGCAATTGATACAGAATGGCTCCCTTTGAAAACCATAATACAGACAAAACTGATTTCAGGTCCAGTTTGATGAAGATACAATCTCCATGATATCCCTTATTTTTCCATATCTATATTTTAAACCATGCCTTTCAAATGTGCATTAAAAAATGCAAGTAGCATCTGTCATGCAAGATGATTATTTTTCCTTTTGCTCCTGGAGAGCAAAACTCCACAGGAAATCATATTAATTAAACACATGAAATTCACACTTCAGTATATGTATGTATTAGCAAAGGCAAAGTGCACTAAAGGAAACAAAAATAAAGCAAAAACAAATAATGCCTATACTGGACTGTTTCAAAACACATCTGAGGAGAGAACAGGGCTCTCTAGCAATGTCAGCCTCTAGTCATTGAGAGGAACCTGCATGTTACAGTTCCCTTGTTAGAAACAGCTTGACAATGGAAAGTGAGTGTTACAGCCTCTAGGAGAAAAGGAGAGAACAAGACATAAACCAGACAGAGAGGATCAGGATGCAAAACTTCCTTTGATGTAATATTTAATATCTATCCCTTCACTTTTGGCTTCTAGGAGAGAATCACGAAACATTAAGACCCATTGACAATTCACCCACAAAAAACTCTGTATCTGTAATTAAAAATCTCTAATGTAATTTTTTAAAAATAAAAATTTTAGAATAGATTAAAATTTCATAAATATAAGCTGCAGAAAAGTTGAGAAACATAATGACTATCTCTTTTCTAGTATATGTTAGATGTAGAAATCAAAATTAGCCATCTTAGACTCGCTCCTTGTTTAGTACAGTCTTTACAATCTCCATTTTTCCAAGGTTTTAAACTATATATGTTTAACAATTTACAGAGCACTTAGATTTAAAGACATTTCCTTTGTAGATGAAGGAAAATCAATATCGGTAGCTGGTATTAACTAGAAGTGCTTACTCATTTGTACAACCTTCAGAGAATTTCATTGTCAATATGTATCTACCATTTTGTGCATTTATGCAAGCAGATTAAAAAAAATGTAAAGGGATCCAAAAATGATAAGGATATGTTGGTTCCAGTTCAAAGAACACGCAGTATCAGTTAAGAGAGATCTCTATTCTAGAAAAGTCATGGGTGTTTAAAATGACTTTTCAGTCTCCATGGAGACTCTTCACTACGTTAGTTACATCAGTCAAAGCTCAGACATATAATAAAAGCACAGATACTACTACTAGTGGGGAAGTCTGGTTTATTTGAAATGGGCTCTTTTTACTGACTAGCATAGTAAAACTGTCAGTCATGTGGATCTTTCTGCATTCACTGTATTAGTAAGAAAACAGAAACTGATCTTTTCTTTACATTTAATCAAAAATTAGAAAAAAAAAAGAATAGTTATTTAGGTGTCTTATTTTTGCATTGCACAGGAGAGACCTTCCAGGGTTTATATTTCCAAGAAATGTCATGTTTCAGGCTCTTCGACTGGTATCGCAAAATTGCAAGTTGACCTACATCTTTCCAGTTTTAAGCCAAAATATTTCTCTCCCCAGACAAAGTCACACAATAAAATCCACAGGGCTGTGAGGGGTTTCGCTGGAAGCTGCTGGAATCGGATAATGTCAGTAGAGGATCATCCCTGTTCTCAGACAGAGTGCAATAGAGCAGGAGGAGCTTTACACAGTCAAAGCTCTGGAGAAGTGCTGCTGGAAACGTGTCTTTATTTAGTATTTCTAACATTGATTTCCCTACTCTCCCCTGCAGCTCTTAAAAATCTTTAAAACTCCATGTGTCCTAGCTTTCTTCCACAGCCTTTAACCTATTGACAACTTCATTTCCCTGCTGTTCTTCTTTTACGTACCAAATCCAGAGCACCAGCATCTTCTTGAGACTCTTTTTGCAAAAACAGGGTAATCCACTCTTCATTGATCCAGGAAGAGAGCAAAGACCATGGGGAAGGAGAATGCTGCAGACTGAGACCACCACATAAAGTAGTAGGAGTTTTTTAAAAAGTGTGAACAGATCTTGGAATGGCTGATTTCATTTAGGGGCTGTCAGAGTCTGCTGGCTGCCAAACACTGTTAGAAAGTCTCTAAAGCGGCTTGCCTCCATTTCAGTGTGATTTTATATTAAAAAAGAAAAAAGATGCAGTTGGCTTTTCTAACATTGAAGTTTATCTTGAGAGCACCACAGTAAAAGACAAAATAAGGATGTTTTAATATTGATCTGTATGTTCAGAGCATAAAGCTGAAGCTGTTGAAGGCAGCTCTTTCTCTGCAAAATCATTTCCTGGGCACTAAGCTCTAGAATGCACCTTCTGTGCTGAGTTTGCTTAAAAGATGGCCATGAGCTGCACTGTCCCAGGAAAGCCTGGGATGGCCCCAGAAGTGCAGTGATCCCCCCCGCTGCAAGTGTGTGGGCAGCATCCTCCTGTAAGCGCACACAGTCTGCAATTCTCTCGCACTGGAACCAATAACCCACATTATTTTATTAAGGAAGAAGTGTAAGTGCTAAAGTTCATCCCATGGGTGATAGGAAGGGCCTGAAAACAACGGCTCAGTTGAAACGACTGACTCGGTCAAGGCAGTTCACATTTCCCTGCTGTATGCCAACAGAGAGGAGCTGCACGCTGTCTCTGGCTCCTCTGTCCTATTGCCACCTACAGAGCAAATGCTGACGTTTGCCTGTGTGGCTCCCAAGCCAGACCAGTCGCGTGTCTGGCCAGCCCAGCCAGCTCGTCCACCGGTCGTGGACAGACCTTGCTGACTTCTGCCTATGCCTCACTGGCCAAATAGAACTCAAGTACAGTTTTGAAGGATAAAGTTGCCCTTTATGAGCATGCTGGATTAAAATACAGATTGCATTGGTCCTTTTCACAGATTTATTACATGTAGATTGTGTTTGTCTGCAGTGGAAAGCATCTTATGGTTTCCTGCTTGCATATAGGCCTTGGCATCTTATCCTTGCATTCCTGGGTAACGCTGATTAACACCTGCTTCGGCTTCTAGTAATGCTTCTGAATTTGCTGTCATTTGCTTCTGGTTTTATGGTGCAATATTTTTTTTTTACATAGCTGATCTTATGTGAGACATAAGACTTTTTCTGCATTATTGTGTCCATTGTATCCACCCCTTTTTTTTGTGAATTTATTAACGAAATCTGGAAATTCTTTAAGCAGGGTGTCCAGATCTTGACCTTATCCAAGTTTGCTGTAATGGAACACTACTGAATGGACAACACTGTTGTGGCCAACACTCTGTCAGACTAGGACTGACTTGAAATCAAGACCCTGAATTGAACCTTAGAAAAGGATATTCTAGTAGCAGAGTGACATGGAAATAAATAGCATCATAAACTATGTAACTATCTCTATATTTGAATATATTTAAGTTGTTTTTATTAGAGACCACTGTTACAAGTATTAATCAAAAACTCCAAGAAAGTTAGCTCTACTTTCTTAGGTGCTAGGCTTTGAAATAAAAAAAACAAACTTATTACTTTCTAAATGAGAATCCTAATAGGATTTAATATTCAATTAATTAGCATTTATATTCTTTGATTGCCATTCTTTTGTGATTATTCTTAAGAAATCATTTAAATTCAACACCCATCATCAAAAAGTAGGAAAGTAATGGAAAGAGAGATTTTCTGGAAAGAATTTGCATCTGTGCAAAGCGCACAAGTGCAGCTGGATTACACGTTTCCCTTCTAGATTTTAAGACTATGTATGATGTTGTAAAAAATAGTGAAAACTCATAGGCCAGGTGAAATGACTATAAGAAAGGGGAGTTAAGAATCTGAATAGCAAGATACCATGAAAGTATAAGATTTTTCTGTTAATCTGATTTTTCACTTTTTGAGGAAAGTGAGAAAAGTGGTTTTGAGAGGGCCTCATCAGGTCAGCAACATTCACTCATTCAAAGCATTTTCTGATTTAGAAAGCTCTTTCTCTCTTTATGGCTGCTCACAATTTGTATACACTTTTAATTATGCAGGCTCACAGTGATGCAAAAAAGCAGTGTTGCTTAGCCTTCACAGCAAAAGTATTTTAAAACAAGAGTGTGTTACTGAATTTCGAAGACCCAGGAACGGGTTTGCTCAGCTTGGGCTGAACCAGGACTTAACAGGCTTCCCAGCTCACTTGCTTCCTTGACATTTTCACCAGAGCTTTAGACTGTAGTGGGATGGAGCTCAAAAAAATCACCCTGTCAAGTTTTAAACAAATTCCAGACATATTTTAAGTCAAAATGTCACATTCACGGTAGAAGTATGTCAAAACGTATGCTTCCTGACATTTACCAACATGGGCTGGTGACAATGAAAATCAAGAACACCGGAGCTAACCTGGTTTCCTGCTCCAGGCATATAGTATTTTGTTAAGGGAATAAATTCATTTCAGTAGCCATTTATTTAAAAAATACTATGATTCATTTATCTGTGACTTAGTGAGTAGACAGCAAATATGGTATAAACTAGAAAAAATAAACACTATGTTCACTGTCTTACATACATTAGAGAAGGCAGAGACATTTGTTGCCAAGCCAGCATATTGCTTCTGATGGCGATTAAAAGGACATTGCCACCCTGAGCAAGCTAAGACTCAAAGTCATTTACAGATCAGCATTACCAGTATGTAAATATTTTGGCAACACCTCATACAAATCCTATGTCCAGAATGCTTTACTATCATTTTCAAATGAGTAGCACAGTTAAAAGAGTGTTTGCAATATCTACCAGTGCCATGACATTTTTCAAAGCAGTAATGAAGAAATAGTTGGGATTGAGCCCTTTGCTGAACAAGCAAGCAGATGTGTTGTAGATGAGCAGCCTTCCAGTATCAATCTTCTTGCATATATTTCAACCTGTTTTCTCCCATGTTGCTGATTTTTGTAGTCAAAATAAGAGAAAAAACATTGCAGAGAAGAAAGGAGTCACAAAAATGAAAGTATTAACTTACAAAATATTTTTGTTTTAGGAGAAATCCAATCTGATAATGTGCAGCTAGCAGATGTCTTAGGAAGAAAGGTGTTAATCTTCAGCTAGACGCAATTAAAAAGAATAATGAAAGGACACAAGAATGAGGACTGTAGAATATATTACTAATATTCCTGCATCAGTATAAATTATAGCAGGAAAAGCAGACTCTTGGACTTCAGGGGCTTTATGAACTGCAGAGATTAGAGTCAAATTGTTGACACTTTGTCAATATAAATGATTTTTGTGAAGGATTTTTAAACTGTTTTGTAAGAATATCTATAATTGTCTGACCTGAACACTATACACTGAAGAAGGTGCTAGAAATAAATGCCTGATAATAATTTTCAGCTATGCTCTGCCACATGCATATCTGATATTTTAAAGCCAAGGAATAGGTCCCATATACAGGTTGGCAGAACATATCTCGCTTGCAAATAGTTACATAACTGGGCTGTGCAAATAACAGGTACTTGTTTCTATAGCCAAATCAAAACAAAATATTTCAGTCAGTCTGAAAATCTTCTCTTTTATATCTGAGAGAAAATTTTTACTCTAGGAAGATAGGAAGAACTAGTGAAAAAAAGGATAATGTTTTGTTCTCCCTTGAAATTGCTTAGAGCAGAACTGCATTGACTTTGTGGTGAAAGTGACTGTGTGGCTTGCAAAATTCCCTTTTTATGTTTACCTTCCACTTGTAATTTTGCAATGGGAATGTAAAGAAGGAATGAGGCGCTCTTCCCAAAGTGACAATTTCAATGGCAGGGATCCTTTTTTTTACCATAGAAGCCAGTTACCATAGAAGCCATAGAGGCCAGTTAATTCCCTCTTCTACTTCAGGGGTTTTGAGCTACTTTGCTGTTCTCAGGGGCATATCTTAATTGCCATACTACAGGCTGTTCCGAGGATCATTTTCATATACTCTGTAGCAGCTGATACCTTTTTTTTTTTTTAATAAGTTGCATTCAAGATATATTTTTAGGTTAAGAGAATCAAACACTGAGAATAAAACTGTATATACCCTGGTGGCTTTTTAGATGTCCACCTGAGAAAAGCAGTGAGTGTTCTTTCTTGTTGGATGGTGACTTCAGTCTGTAAAAATGTATTATTCAACAAACTTGACTTAAACTACTCAACATTTCAGGTTTGTTTTAGGCAAGCAAACAAATTCCTGCTCAGTATGGGAAGAATGTGCACAGACGTTTCCCATAGGATTCTAAGTGCTATAAAAAAGAAGGACCATGATTGTAGAGTTTTTCTGAAAAGAATGCAATGTTTTCTAATTCCAGAACACTAGTAGTGCTGGAGTTAGCAGTTAGTACCAGCTAGGTTGGAAGGGAATCACCTTCCAAATTTTTAGGACCTTTCCTCCATCCAAAGATAGTTTTTCCAGGCAGAATTTTAAACCTAAGAAGCTTGAAATTTGAGTTCCTTTTTTAGTGTTCTTTCTTCCTTTTTTTGAGTAGCCTTCTTTAGTATTTCATTTTATGATATTTTTTCCGCTACCACAAGGAGCAATAATATCCCCTTTTTTGATGTAAATATAATCACACAGTTGCCAAAGCTGCAATTTCAAAAAAAATTACAGATTTTATGAGAAAAGAAGTACAGCCTTGGCATTGGGAATGCTGTAAGCTGGTAAGTTTTTTTTAATGTATTTCCTTGTAAAAAACTTACCCTGGGCAGAAACAAATCCATCTGTTCTACCTGAAAATCATTAAGAAGTGGTAAGCTTTAGAAAAGAGGTGATATCTCTGAGATATTCTTAGGGCCTTAAGAATGGCTTTAAAATCACATTATTACTTAGGTATGATAATGTAAACTAACTGTAAATTAGGACTGCAATCCTATTTGCACAGTAGTGCTCTATACAATTACCAACTATCTTCTCCTTCACCAAGTTCATCTGAATTCCAGGCGATAAGTTTTTCACTTCCCTTTCTTCCTGTTCATTCTGCAACTTGGTCTTTCCATGATGTGAAGGAACAGAGTAAAAGTCCCCAGGGTAGTTTGGACCAGATGATAATTGATGGCAACTGCCGCATGCGCCATGCTACACTGACCACTTCAGGGATCTGAAGTCCCAGCTCTGTGTGGTTCTGCTTCGTGCTGTACGGCTTAGGCTTCCCAGGAGGATCCCTGAATTAGTGACATGTGCTGTAGGCGTGTCCTCTGTATGTGTGTTTGCATATACATTAAGGATCCTTTCTATTTTTATTTTTTTATGCCATGATATTTAATAGGATGTGATGGGAAATGTAAGTTTGTTTATATAGTTGCCTTCTACCATTAATGCACTGCATTAAACACCTCATCAGAACTGAGTACTACCTGTAGCAGCATCATGCAAAAATGCCATGTAAAGTGTGTAAAGTGTCAACACTAACAAATTACTGTCAAGGAGATTATCATATACTTCTACATTTAGCTTTACTGTTTTCAAATATCTTCTTTACTTCAAAGGATTAGAAATCTCCCTCGCTTTAAAGAATTAGAAGTGTAGAGGCCAAACATTTAAGCAATACACAAATATTCAAGGTAGATGTGAAGAACTTTATAAATAAACTTTGCAAAAATTTCCACCTTAAATCCATATACAGCAGTTTGAAATAGGTCAACCCTGAGCATCTTGTTGTTTGATGAAAGAATGCAAACCTGTTTCCAAGGTAACCAATCCCATCCTTTATAAATCTCTGCTGTGCTTCCACCTGTTTCAAGGCGCTGAATCCTTTTTTTCATTTCCTGAGATATAGTCTGAACTTTAACACACACATGTGCAGAAACCACATGCTGCTTGCTTTCCACCATCACAAAGGAGACAACAAAAGTAAATAGGAGGTGGTTAATATTTAAACTGTTAATGCAGGTGTCTCAGTAGCACATTTTTCAGAAGTATTGTAAGTGCTGCCAAACAGCACTCAAACAAATTGCTCTTATGGGGAAAGTAGATTAATTTTGGATGGATTCCTGGATATCTGGTCTTCAGGTCACCATAGTTTCCTTTGTTCTCTGTTTTCTATACAGGCTACGAAGGGTGCTATATTTTAGCAAGAGTAATGAGGATCTGTCAATAGAAGCAAATGATATTCAATACTGCCATTTAATGCATAAATTGCCATCTTCCCTCATGCATTAGGTGGCTGCTCCTCACATCTGATAATAGCACATAAACGCAGAACATTTTCTTTAGAGAACTCTATTTGCACATTTCTCACCCTTCTACACACATTTAAATATTTCCTGTAAAAGGTTTGACAGGTCATTCATTTTGTTTCTTAAAATGATTTTTCCCATTGAGACAAAAGCCCTTTTGGAAGACAAGAAGACAAAATGAATGACAGGAGAGTACAGAACAAAATGGAGGAAGACAGTGGCAAGTCTTGCAAAAACAGTTTCCTTCATCTGGAAAGGACTATGAACATGGTATCTAATTAAGGACATTCTGAATGTTGTCAGTATTTTATAGAAACCTTGTTTCATTTATAATTTATTTTGCTTTTGTTTTATTTAAATATTGACAATACAATTTAGAATTTTCTAAATGGCTCTTAGAGCAAAATAAAGCAATTCTTGCAACACAGAAATTGCACCTCTTCTGACGAAGTAGCATATGTATCAAATCTATAGCTCACTTAAGAGGACTTAATAATAGTGTAATATATGATCTTCCATATAGTAATCCAGTAAAAATGCTCAAAATCTAGGAACCTATTAATCATAAAATATATTGCTATTAGGCAAGGAATACCAAACTGCCTTGCTTAAGTAATTGCCTGCAGTCTGCAGTCTGATTAACACTGTTTTGTTTTTGAAAATTTGTTATCTGAAAACTGACCAGTTACATCAGGTAGATAAATAGACCTAATAAAAGATGGTACCTACAACGGACACTGTCCTAAATTAAAAGAGCAGGTGATTCAGCAAATAACCATCTCGCAAGGTCTCTTCAACCATATATAAGTGAATACAATGTTGTTCAAATGTCCATGCCCTCTACTTAGTTCTTAAGACCAAGGATCATCCCAAATATCAGTTCAAGATGGCATTGTAATTAGTCTTCTATTGTCACAGAATTAGAAGGAAAAAAGCTACTGTCATGAGTACATTTCAGAGCTTGTGATTGCTCTGGATGATACTTCTGGAAAATGTCTTACAACAATCCATATAAAACACATCATAGGTCATTACTGTACAGTCAAGAAAACATTTCTTGTTTAAAAGGTAGAATATTCCTTTATTAAAGGTATTGATAAATCACTATTCTGTTTAGGACTTGTTTTTAAAAATGACATTTTGATCACAAGAGAAGAACTTATTAATTATATTGTTTGGAAAACTTATTATCTAGGTTATACAGAAGTTGTAGAACATGTACTTCATGTTCACTAAGTTCCCACTTTGGGGGAGTTTGCTAGTTTATTGGGAAGTGTTTGTCTAGGTAATTGCTCAGGTATCTGCTGCCTTTTTTTTTCCCTTTCTTATATCTCCTTTTATTTCTATTCCAAAGTTAATTTTCCTTATCTCTTCGTATCTTCTGTCTTTAAGTTACAAAGTCTGTTTACTTTCTCCATGTATTACATACTAATCAGTGCTCATTTATCTTACTTAGACCTTTCAGACCTGTGTAAAGAGAGGTGACCGAACTAAATGCTCAGTTAGTTATAGCAATTAATTTCTCCTGACTTTAAACTACATTGTAGTTTAATGTAGTCATCAAGGCTCTCTTTAGAGTCAAAGAGGAGAAATAAGAACATCTGAGGGAAAATGTATCTACTAAACTTTCCTAAGTGTGGCCACAGTCATTATGCAGTAGAATGAACAGCCTCTCCGCCAGGTCCTGTGTCTATGCTTTTACTTACAAGGATGCAAAACAACTAACTTGGAGTGAATACATAAGGCTGAAATTAAAAGTGCTAAATCCAATGTTCTGCCTTTCCTGGATTCTGCTTATGAATTATGAGTGCTCACTGTTCCAGAAAGAAACAATACAAAAATGATTGTGGACATTCAGGACCAAAATGACATTGCAGCTAGCAAACGTTTTCATTTAATATTTGCTTATGGAGAAAGACATTGTGAATGAGCCGGAGGAAGAGGTTTGTTTCATCTGTTTTGATAAATCATTCCATAGTTGTAGCATGGATGCTCAACTCATGTCAAATATCTCATCTTTATCTTTTGTTAGATTAGTATAATAAAGGGCTCTGGACAATACGGGGGATTTTCAGATTTGTCATATTTGTCGTGCAGTGTGATACTGCAGTGCATATATAAGAACTTTCTCTGGAATAGAATAAAAAATGCACATAGCACATCTGCAAGGTGCAAAGAGAATTGCTGGTGTATGCCTGGGTGAGACTCTAATAATAAGTGCAGCAAACTGATTTGCCATAGAATAGTTACCCAGTATCATCTAATCAAAGTAAGCCAAGCTTGTCAGCTACATCCCTGAGAAAGAAGTGGCATGAAATCAGATCTCCCCACCAATAGGGACTGTGGGAACCCCAGAAGAGTGTCTAGTTCATTGTCGAGCATATATATTTTCAACATAGTGGGCTAGTGTGAGTGCTCAAAATTTGTCATGGCCTATGCAATGTATATCATCCAGATGTTAAGTATACTGAAGTAATTGAAGCAAGCCATTAGTGAATCGCTTACCATAGTTACTCAGTGCCCTACAATTTACCACTGTAGCCCTAAAGTTGAGTTTAGGATCATCTATCTTATTCTTAAAGTCACTGGAGAAGAGGTTCCATATCTTCCATGACCATCTGTTTCAGTGGTTATTTACTCTTACTACTTGAAATCTTCTCTAAGGCCAAAAGTTTCTTTTTTGCAAGTTAGGCAAGTTGCTTCTGTCTCTAGTTAAGGTTGAGCATTCCTGTAGTTATTTATCTATTCATTTATTTATTTTTTAATCTTATTATTATGCATTAGAGGACTGTTATCATGCTCCTCTTTCTCCTGCTATATATCTGTCTAAGTTAAACTGGTAACTTCTTCCTATTTGTTCACAAATCATATTTTCTAAACCACTCATCTGACTTTTCAAAGGATATGGCAACTGCTAAGTATAATGAGTAATCCCTGTTCTGTGTAGCACCTCTTAACGCTGCCAAGGCTGAGATTTGTCTTGTCATTCTGTTTGAATTGAAATTTTGGTCGCTTGTAGCCCCAGACTCCTTTTCTTTAGAAACACTATCAGAATAACTTCTCCGAGTTCATAGTTATGCATTCAGTGCTTTCTTTCAGAAGGCAGCACTTTGTACCTGTCTATATTGAATTTCATCTCATTGATTGCTTCACAAGTTTATCACGACCTTTAGAATTCTGATTCCATTCTCTGAAGTGCTTTCAAATTCTTCTTTCTAGCTTGGTGTCTTCGAATTTCATCAGTTCTGTCAACCAAGTCATTAATATGGTAGTCAATAGCAGTGCACTGACAGACCCCATTCAGTGTGTCCATCTAGCTTGACAGTTGTTAGTGACATAGCAATGACAGTACAAATCTGTGCTGACTACTTTCTATAAACATGCTATATCTAAGGAGACAGTAATTTTTTCTATTTTAAGTATTTTCAGTGATTAAGTGGGCTTACTCATCTGTAATTCCTCAGTTCTATCTTTTTAAGAATTGGTGTCCATTGTCAAAGATAATCAATAACTGCTCAGAAGTAACTTATTGCTTGAGGGTGAATTTCATCAGGCCCCACTGACTTAAATATGTCTAAATTGCCTAAAAATTCAGTAACATCCTTTTGCTCTTTTGTCCTGCATTCCTTTCCAGTTGTTAAACTTGTATTGTACACACACACACACACACAAAAAAAAAATCTTAACTGAGTAGAGTACCTCACACAGGATATTAAATACTGGCTGTTTCAAACCATCATAATTCTTCTGCACTCAGCAGTTAGCACTTCTGCATTTTCGGACTCAGGGTCCTATTTACCTCTTTTCCTCACTCAGTTCTAATGCAAGTATGGTACTTTCTATTTAAGTTTGATAATTTTATATCTCCTAGTGGCTGTATGAGATTCTTCCAAAAGGGAAGAAATCAGGTAGGCACTTGTTCCATGCAGGAGAACCTTTCTGCTTATCACCAGTCACCCAAATGTAGTTTCTTCCTGGATATATTCTGTTTTTAGTTTCCTTTTCTGTTTAGATGAGGAATATGTTGTCAGCCAGATACTTTCAAATCAATCTTTTTTTTTTTTAATTCAGGTTACAATTAACTGGAAATAAAATCTGTTTCTTTTGGACCAAGAAATACAGCTGGACTAAACAGAAAAGTTTCTAGGCTTTTCCTTGAGGACTTAAAGAAGGATATCTTTGGCTGAAAGCTTTTCTGCTTTGCTAATTTTATCACTCGGCCTAATAAAAAATATTATCTCTTTGGGCAGTCTTTCTGTATGCAACTGACATTCTGTACATGTTTTCCTCATACACATGGTCAGGAATTTTATCAGCTTGTCTATTTTTTGCCTTAGATTTTATTTCTCAAAGATGATTGATAGCTTGCTAGCGGTTGAAACTAAGTTTCTTAAAAGTCTTTGAGAGAATCAGAGATTTTTTTTTTTCCAAAGTATATTTACTGCTAACTTATTCAAAAGATAGTCTTAATGTTTCACTACCTAAAGCACAAACTCGTATTTTCAAAAACACAGGAGCCAGTTGGCAGGCCAGGGACCTTCTACTGTATTTGGCTGGTCAATCAACAACTGTCACTGAAGGATGGAGAGGTACCTCCTGTACCATTTTGTGAACCAATACGCATACTTTATTGTAAAAATGTCCTTGTCCACTGAACTTTTAATTTTATCATAGCAGATATCCTTTCTAAAAACTTGTGAGTGGGTTATACGCATATAATTACATTTTTTTTGCCTGAGACTAGGCCCAGTGGTAGGTTTGTGACTCTGTACACAAATACTCTGTACACTTGGCATAATGGTAAACCTTTGACGTCACTGACTCCAGAGCCTGTTGCCAAGGGATATTATATAATACTGATATACAATGGGTTTGGGGAGGGCAGCACGGCGTTGACAGATCAGTTTTACTCACTCTTCTTAGCAGTCGTCTGTATCTGTGCATAACTGTCCATCCATTTCTGGTTTAAAAAAGATAATTCAGCCAAAATGTCTGATGTTTTCTACCTACCTGTTATCACAGATTTGAAGCTGGTGGCGTATCCTTCTATATCCTATTTAACTGTTTCACCTCCCCCAATATGTCTGTGTAGGAATACCCTAACTTAAACAAAAATAAATTTGCAAAAAGACCACATATGTTACATCAAAATACCAATTTTAAATTATCTTAGCCCTCCCACAGAAGATCTGTTTTATTTATGCACAAGTCTGTTCCTAACTTCTTTGCATAATTAGTAGAATCCCCAGCAGTGTCAAAAGTGAAAAACGGGGGTGTGAGCAAATGCTTCACTTTTATGAGCAATTCACAAATCAAGCTTTCTAGCACTTACATGGAGTGATACAAACACTTTTATAGGTGTGATAATCTAATGACGTAAGTAGAGAGATATCTTTTACTAGGCCGGTTGCTATATTTGAAAACTGCAGACAAAGATGTGGATTGCCATGAATCATTCTGAATTCAAGCCAATGTGAGGTAGGTTGGAAAGAGATGTCTAAATGTCTAAAACTGACAACATTGTAACAAGTGGTTATCAAGTGAACAGGTAGAGAAATGAAAAAAAATATGATCTGTTGTTTACCTACCTAAACACCAAATCAGAAAGACTGTCTTCTGTTATCCATTTTATTTGCTGTAACTTTCCTGAAAGGATGTTGTCACCAAAAAAATCCCGGCAGGGTTTGTTTTAGGTTATGTTTCCCACAGTTATCCGAGTGTCTTGTGAGGTACCTGAGAAAGGCACAACAAGTTGCTCAGACTCTCCTTCCTAGCATCTCAGAGAATGTCAGGCAGCATCTGCTGCCTATGGATGCAAAGATTTTTAAAAAGTCTTTTCCACTAGCTCACAATTATTTGTAGTCTGGCACACTGAGTGATTTGTTTTGTTGTTTTTCTTTTACAAAAATCACTTGGCTAAGCGAGGGTTAAAAGCCTCTCTATTATCTATGTTTACCAGAAGGCCTTGATTTACTTAGTCCTGTACCAGAGCAGACATCTCCACTTTGTGTATAGCAATCATTATTAGATTTAATGGGAAAAATTAGATGTTGGGAATGAAGAATAGAATTAATTTTGTGAAAAAGGCTGAGTTCTGGAAAGACTATTTTTAAGTATTCTTCTCTAAGGCTGAAATTTATAATTCGTGTATGCTTTTCTCAGGGAAAAAAAAGAAATTGGCTTCCCTCTGCTGCATATTAAATATTCTCTTTTTAAATTATTTCCATCCATCAGTTATAAAGAATTGAATAAAGCCTTTCAGCCTCTTGTGTTCATGTGGCCTAAACTGTACCTATGACTCCTGAAAGGCAAGGGTGGGCTTCCATCCACATACTAATCAGCTGTAGTTTAGTTAGCTATTCAATTCACTATCAGAGGACAGGATACTTTTTAGTAATTTTTTTTTTAATTAAAAATCATGAAGCAGTTTTGCAGGATGAATAAGAAAAATGCTTCTTTCAGTGAAACTATATGCATTAATCTGAACTGAAAATAAACATAAATAAAGCCATCACATAGGACACTGACTGTTCACAGGAAATAAAAATTCTGATTTTCAAAAGCCAGCAAAACTGCTGTTTTGGAATAAACTAGACGAAATGCTGAAATTCAATACCTAAAATACATGTTACACATACTACCTTGCAAAAAACTAATCTGTGCTACAGCTTAGGTCATGATTTGCTGATGAACTGTAAGGTCAGCATTCATCTGAGAAGGTGTCAGCATTTGTCATGTGCTAATTATTCTAGGCTTACTTTATAGCCCAAGCAGCAAAGCAGGCACTTCTAGCATATAACTCAGTTTGTCCTAAGAAAGACATCTAAAATGGGTTGTGTGTCTCCCATCATAAAAGTGCCTTTCTCTCCTAAATGAGGGAGTCAGCATTGAGTAAATCAGTTACAAACACCTATAGCGTAAATGTCTCAGGTTAAATAAGGTAGAGCCTATTCCATGTGTCAGAAAAGCAGTCAAAAACAAACAGAGAAAAACAAGAAATATGCACCTCAGATTAGGTACAAGGGATTTGTTGGGCAATATGCTGTTTTTATGATATTTGGCGAGTATAAGCAAAATAATTGATTCATTTAATTTCTATGGTGATCTCACTGTTGTGCACATTTTTGTATGTAAGAGAAATTCATTAAAGCCCTAAGTGTCACCATCTTTTTCTAGCAAAAAGAAGCAAAACAACACAAAACAATCAAAAGACTCCCTTAGAAAGCCCTAAAATTTGGCCAACCAACTTGGGCAGGAAATAACATTTTTTCAAATCTCTATTCTGCAATGTTATGCATTCAGCTAACATTTTGCTTGATTATTTAACTGTTGCTGCACATGGAACACCGTTTTTCATTCAGTAGCTTGCAATGACACTTGAGATTTTTCGTAAGTGGTTGTAGTTGATTTAAACTTCATTAGAGAAGACGAGTAGTTCAGATTATCCTTTCTAATGTGCATGTCTTAAATTTAGCAGCACTAAATTTTACCAGCCATTGTTCTGTCCGTTCACTTTGATTCCTTAATTTCAGATGAAAATTTTCAGTCATTCTTCATCTTGAGTATCCTAAGTTATATGTCCATGTGTCATTTTACCCTGTCATTTGACTCTATTTTATCCTGTCATTCTACCCTGTTTTTCAGCGTAAGTATTTTTGCTGTTGCCCCAAAATTGGAGGCAATGCTGCTCCTTTTTTTACTGCATTAAATATTGATCTTTTTCCCTCTTTGTGTTGTCTCTTATCCAGTTTCTGAACTATCATGTTATTTAAGTGTTCATTACCTACTTTAGTTTGTATTTACCAGGTGAATAGATGCAATGGCTTGTGATATTACTTTCCCACCTCCCCAGTCTGACCACTCTTTCTCTGTGTATCATTGCCGGTAAAGGCAGCTCAGCAGAACAAAACATGGATCTTTATCCCCACCAGTTCACAACCCAGAGCCATAGTTCAACTTCACGATCAGTTTAAGTTAAATCATTGCATGTAAGTAAATATATAAGGGACATCATGCTTGGTTTGCTATGATAAAATTCTAGCAGAGTCAAGGAACAGACAATGACCCAGCTAGTTTCCTCACAGTTCCAGTGTCAAAATTTCATTTTCTTGTTCTTAAAAAAGAGTTTCAAATACTCTTAAACAGTCCAAATAAATTATGTCAAATATTTGGCTCACAACCATGACAAAAATGGTTCTTGAGGTTTAGAGAGAATGTTTCTTCAAAGAGTACCTGAGCTAAGTACAATTTTCCCTTTGTAACTTATTACAGAACAAATTTTATTCTCTTTCACTGTATAGTGGTATACAATCTCCTTTAAAGTACAGTAAACATCAGGAATTTATATTATATTTTATTATCAAAGCCTCAGAAGGCTATGAAGTGTGTGGTATTTCATGATACCTGTAAGATGCCCTACTCATTCTGTCATTATAGGAATAACTAGGAATAGTTTTTTATATAAATGCAGTGCTCTTTTGGTATTGTTGCCAATGTTCCCTTAGCCCACACAGTTAGCTGATATTCAGCCTTCAGCACAATTATTTCTATGAGACAGAGAAATTGATTCTATTATTCAGGCATAATACAATGTTTTTTAATTTACAAATGGGCACACAGTGTCCTGTTTTCCTGCACAGGAGAAGTAAACAGTAGCCTGAGGTCTTCATGTGTGCACAGTCCATAGGGCTTGCAAGTCTTCCTCTCTCATCTATTTTGGTTTTTGGTTTCCTTTCTTGGCTGTGTTCCTTCCCTGCACCAACACATCTGCAAACCAATAGTGTATCATAAGGCCATGTAACTCACTGTAGCCCACAGCCTGTTCTAGTTCTTGGACTTTTCCTTAATGTTTGCAGAACTCTCCATTACTGTCTTGATTTGTAGGGAGGATGTGACATAATAATCACTGTATATGAGCATATTTAAAAAAAAAAATCCTTGATGAAAAGAAATGAGTAAAACACGAGCAGAGACATAAGAAATAAGGATATAAAGCAACTCAGATGAACTCAGAATATCAATGAAACTATGAGATTTATTGTGATAACTACAGCACTCCATCTGGCTACTCATTACACAGAACCATCACTACACAGGTTGCTCTTCGGGAGAGGTTTGCAGGAGGATAGCATCATGCTGTTTTTACAAAGGACAGCTTGGGAGGATGTGTGGATGTTAGAAAAATGTGACAGATGAGGCTTGAGTTATCAATGAGGCAAAGGAGAGATTTGGTAGCATGGTGAAACAGGAAAAGCATGATTTTAAAAGAACCATTCCAATAAGAAGCAGTAATCTGGGATTCCAGAGAAGAAAAATGTCTTTCTTCCATTTATTTTGTTTGTTAGTGAACAAATCAGACAAAAATCACATGAAGTTCACCCCTTGATGTCATCCATGTACTACACACTATGCTGGAGACCTTAGAGTCCTAGAGTTCTTCTCAGGGCTTGAGGGTGAGTGCAGAAAGAAGGACAGTTTAACATTTACATCCATTTTGTGTATGTGAAAGGTCAAGAAGAGGATAGCCATAATCATTGTAGGACTGTTCTAAGTGGCCAATCTAAAAATGGACTCCTAAATCCATGGTGAGGGACTTCAACAACCATCCTAATTTCACAGAATTCAGCATCTAGATTCAATGCTCAGGACAGTGTGACTCCAAACGTTACAGATCCTTTCTCCTTTCTCTGAAAATCTTGTAATCATTTTTAAAGGGTTGTAGTACAAAACAGTTTGCCAAAAAAAAAAAAGAAAGAAAAGGAAGGAAAACCCGAGGACAGCCTAGAATCTGCCAGTAATTTATGTATCAGTATTTCAGACTACAAGGGAAAATATTTCTCTTCCTCTTGCTCTCACTCTGAGACTGAAGACGCATGATCTGGGAAGTTTGCACCTCCTTTGCTGTCTCTAACGGGGAGCAGAGCTTCGTTCTGTGCATCGAGGCCTCGGTGCCACCGCCACGCCGCTGCGGGTATGCAGCAGGAGTCTGTTATCACCAGGATTAGAGCCCAGTGTCCTGCTGCTCAGATACAGACACTTAGCAGAGGAAGCAGCACACAGGCAACGAGCTTGCAGCGCGTCAGCTCGGGCAGGCCCCTTTGACCCCTCTTTCAGTCTTCAGGGCAGAGGCATGTCCTCAGCTTCTGGCAACAGCTGCAGAGCTGAGGGTCTCCCCCTTGCCCAGCACCTCGCAGTTATACCTGCCTTAAAGGGATTGTGTTGTCCTTTTCAAGCTCAGAACAAAGGTGAGAGACAGAAGCAAATACAGAGATAAAGAGATCAGTTTTGCCTTAGCTACTCCTTCCCCTCAGGAGGGTTTTATAACCAAGTCTTTTTTTTTTTTTTTTTTTTTTGGATTGCTAGGTAAGCTTAAAGTGGTTGGACAGAAAGCTTTGAACTTAACAGAGGTACAAAAAGCAAGCTGCTCATTTAATCAGCACATTTAATTCCTCCTGCTTTGCATGCTGCTCCACACTGTCTTCCTTCCATATAAGGATTCTGTGGTATCTTCCTGCAGCACCCCTGCCTCTCCTCTGAAAGCAGCCAAAGATGGCTTTGTGCGTATTGCTCACACATGCTATAGGCCCAACGCCTTTTCGGTGTATAATATAGCAGCTACCTCCCTCTCATATATCTCTTCTTTTCAGGTGAGTTGTTTATATTCAAGTTCTTTTCACCCCAACTGGGAGCATGCTCGTAATTTATCTTGATTTTTAATATTTAGTTTTGATCTGCATGAGTAAATGGGAAGTATATCGGCAATTTGCGTTTTGAAGATTTATACTTTTGGTAGGAGTGTGTTGCCTTTAGATAATCCTTTTTGTTTAAATACTGGTTATTCATCAGATTTCTGTTTAAGCAGCCATTTTTTAGACTAGAAAGAAATCCAATGAGGATTTTCTAATGTTATTCAGAAAAATTAGGGAAACCTGCATGGCAAAATTAAGAAGAGGGAGGAGAGATTTCCTAAATTTTCAATTATATTAATTTTAAAATACAGCATATTTGTGGGCATTTTAGTAAGATTAGGGATATTTATTTGTTTGGTTTCTGCACACAGAACTGCTCATTCACTTATGCATGATATAGAGATATGCATCATGCAGTTTACAACTGGTTAATAGCACCTTTTGTGTCATTTTCTGTGATCTCTGTGTTTTATCTCATTTATCTTCCTCCTCTAAACTGATTAAGGATAGTGTGGCACTTCAGTATTCAGAGATTATTTGCCAAAATTTTAGAAAGGTTATTGGATTACCCGTCAGCATCTGTTCATGCACACCCCACTTTACATTACTGGACTGGTTTCAAATAATTCATTATTTCTTTCTCAGGCTCTCAGTCCTTCCCCTGCCAGCTGTCCAGAGGGTAGAAGTTTAAATTTGTTTACCAAATGATTGATCTATTTAGCACTGCTTTGAAGAATCAGAAAGAACAATATAGATTTAAATCCTGCTGCCTACATTTTTTTCTTTACTTTTGTATTGAGAACTGGAGTTCACCTGAAGGCCATGGGATTGCAATGGAAAACAATGTCCACATTGTCCTGGTTCTATTCCACAGGACAAGCCCCTTTCCTCCGGAGCCCTTCCATGTGCTCCCAAGGGACTCTCTTGCCCTAGAGAGGACAGCAGTTTAGTTACATTTCAGTCTGTTCTGCATTTCCTCCCAAACCTCCCACATCTGAGCTTCAGTTTGGTGTTGCATTGGATACATTCCTATTTATGAACTATATCTACATATGCATAGATAATATACATAAATAGCTTTGTGAGCAGTTAATTTAAGAAATCCTTTTTTTCCCCCTCATACTGTGGCTTATACTGTCATCTCATCTGTCTCCTGTCCATATCTCTTTCTTCCTCTCATTTTTTTCTTCCTTTCTGTATTTACATCCCCACCTACATACTACTTTGTGGTCCCTCCCTTCCTCCTTATATGTCCATATTTGACCATTTGCTTGAGCAAGCTACAACACTTTGTGAAGCTAATTCACACACATATTGGTGTGAATTCTGCGTGCAAAATTGGCCGCTGGGTCTTGGCCAGGAAAGCCACATAGTCTCTCAGCTGCAGGAGGACTCTGTTTAGCCCTAGTCTGTTGTAAAAACTGAATGTTTTTGAGCCTGGCAAATGAACTGAAAAGTTACCAGGTGTCGGCAGGCAGTGAGGTGAACAGTGTGGTTATATAGATTCCTTATAGGAAGGCTACTAAATATGGCCCTTTCTGGCTAGTAAAGGTAGTCAGTTCTAAGTTTTGCTCATGGAGTAGGAAAGCGTGTGGTTATTCCTCAAATCCAGTGTGATACTTGTCACAGAAGAATGGATGGAAGAAGGCCGATATTAGCACTTGGGCTTATGGCTTACTGTGCAAATGCAAGCAATAGCATTACATTTGCTTTCTATTGAAATTGTTGAAGTTTTACATTTTTAAGAAAATAATGCTGAGATTCTGCAAAGCAAATTGAAGAGCCAGAAACAAATGTAGAGTCCATGCATCTTGAGTATTTGTCATGGACTTTCTTCATATATGGCCAGACTAAACACAAGGGGAAAAAAAAAACAAAGAGGTTAACAAACTTACATTGATCTGTTCTTTTTTTTTTAACTTTGTTTTCTTTCTTCTGGTGTGTTCTATGGCAGTCTGGTTAATTCTTGAGCTAACAAAATAGAAAGCTTGCCTTCTCTTTGAGTACATGTGCTTATACTTGCATATGATCAGTGCTTATGTAACAGCTCCTTCTGAGCATAAATAGTTGTGATTCATACAAAGATAATTGCTGTAGCAGTTAGGATCTTTACAGGAGAGTCCTACTGCTTGCAAGTGATCCACCAAATCATATTTTTCTTAGCTAAGTCAGAGTCCCTATCACTACCTGGTTTATGAGATACATATGTTCTTGTATATATGTATAAGCCCTGTCCTTGTGGCTCCAGATTGGGGTTTCCTCGCAACTCCAGTGGTGAGAAACAAGCAATGCTGGGCCAGAATCTCAGGCCAGAGTCCAAAGGATGGTCATAAGCTTTCCACATGACAGAGCAGGGTCACATTGAAAATTTATCTTCTGATGTGACTAAGAAGTGTGCGCAAACGTTCTCAGAGCATTTCAGGTCTACTCCAAGCTCTGGTGCAGGGAAAAGATCACAGGTTACCCTGTCCTGCTGTGGCCTGTAACCTAGCAGACAACAGCATGAAACACATCGCATTTTTTGACCAAATGAGGTTGTATCTAAATGGAGAAGTATAGGGAGCATAATACTAGGTCCAAATGGTGGGGACTTTAAGGGGAACTGTGTCATCATTCCGATTTACAGATTGGGGGGAAAAAATGAAAATCCCAGATTCCAAGCTTTCTGCAGCTCCACAACACCCAGGGAGGTGTACTCAGCTGTTCTTGAAAACTGCCACAGGCATAATCTTGTGTTTTTCCTTCAGTTAAAGGAAGTAATATGCCTAAGGGTATCAGCCTTGGCTGGTAAAGCTTTGTATCAACAATGCTTAAGTGAGTTGGCTAGCTAAACTATCTCCTGGGTGTTACTAGCTCTGGAAAAATCTTTCTCTTGTATGAAATAAGTCTGCTTAGTGTTAATGTTTGTAAAATGCATGTATGTATGCATGGGGAACCTTCACCTGATCCTGTTATATAGTAAACAAGTCTTTTAGTCTGTAAGTGAATTCTATAATGTTGGAGCATGATGACTTCCAAAAATGTGGAATACTTTATCTCAGAATAAATTTATCTGGTGTCTTGCAGTCATCCATATCCGAATTAATCAAGTGCGGATACCTCTTAGTCAATGTCAAGAAGCAGGCACTTCAGCTCATTAGTCATTTCATCCTAAAGCAATTATCTGGAGCAGACCAGATGGACTGGGCCCAGAAAGACCTCTGCCAGGCCGTCTAAGTCAGGGTTGTGAAGAATTGTGACTCAAGACCTCCAGCTCTGCCAAAAGAAATCTCTAATAGAGATGCAGTTATACTGGCAAAAGTTCTACTGCTTTACTTCATTGAAGTATAGGATTGTGGTTGGCAGTGCTTATAGCTCATTACATTCCCAGTACAAAATATACTTTTGTTGATATAGCTATGTCCACACTGGAAACATTTTGCTGCTAAAATGCAGTCATTTCCTGCACTCTATGCCTTATAAAGACCTACTGTCTGACTTAAGTATTTGCAGTTGTAGAGTTTCTGTTTTGCTTTGTTTTGTTTTGTTTTGCTTTTCTGAAAGAGTTCACAGAAAATGCTTTATCCTCTTAATTTCCCAGTATACTACTTCAGGAATTTTATTATGTCCTAGAGATACACAATAATTTCACTTTGAGGTTCTGAATTTTGTCACAGTAGTCCTCCTAAGATATCTGAAGATTTCTCTTTACCCAAAAACTTGCTTGATGCAGACACCTATGTCTCCTGAGAGAGTCTCTGCTCGTTAAGTCAAAAGTTAAGTATCAATAAGACAGTACTTACCACCAGAGAGAGACTATAACCTTAAAAACATGTCAGCCAACTCAGCTAACATGGTTTAACCAGAATGCTTTAAAGTGTTCATATTTGCAGGTTGAGATGTACTTTATGTCTTAGGCTTCATTGTATTAAAATAAGACTTTGCTCAATTTTCAAAAGCGCTGGAATGTTTTTAACCTAATCTCCAAATTCTAAAACTCTAAAAGTTTTGCATTCATGCCTGCATATGTTGCTGGCAACTTCCACCATATTCAGGAGTTCTTTTTAGTTCCAGCTTCTTCAGTCAGGGGACCTTTTATTTAAGAACTGCGATGCAGAACAAAACTGGAAAATATGAGCACTCCCAAATGTACATACATATAAATGTATATATATAGACATATACACACACAGAGTCTTGTGATTAGTAGTAAAACTACCGCTTACACTTCAAATAATTGCTTTTATGATGCTTTTCTTGTTTTATTTCAAATCATCAAAACAAGATCTAGAGTCCAGTGGCTCCCACCAGCCTCCACGAGTCAGCAGCAATAACCTGCAGTTTGCTTGAGCATCCCAACTTGCTCAATGGGGCACTCAGTAGGACAGTCAGTAGGACACCCTGCTACAGGCACTCAGACGGTGAAACAAGTATAAGGCAGCTGCCGCCTTGCCAATCCAGTTTTAGGTATCTGTGGAAAAAAAAAAAAAAGAAAGCAGAAGCTCAAGTGTTCAGATGACAACTAGGCCACAAGTTTTCCACCTCAGACCTTTTGCACATGCAGGTATGCAGGTGGTACAAGCACACAAGGATGGATACACGTTTTTGTGCCTTCAGGGTTCAGATATAGTTTGAAAGATTCCTTTGTTCTGCCTCCAGGGGGAATATATGTTCAACTTTAAAGACAAGCTCTGATACAAAACGTACCACTGCAAAAGTCTATAACAATGTTATAGTAGAACACTCACATATCTTTCTTATCAACAAAATGTGAAATGGCTCATATGATAGCACTGCCAAATGGCTTGCAAGCTGGGATGAATCCTTAACAGAGAAAGTATGTGGCGCTGATGACCAAGTGATCTTTTTCAGTGACTGAGATTAGCTCTAATTTTTTTAACCTTCATTAGGGCATTAACGCATTTCAGAGCACATTCCATGTGCATATGAACCCAAGTTATATATGAAAGAGTCTGTGCAAAGTATCACAGTAAAAAAGCATCAGTACAGAATTCTGGAGAACTGTTTGCCGAGGGGCTCCCTCAAATAGGGACTTCTTGTTGCCAGGTGCTTGATGCGGAGGAAATTTTGAGAAGACAATACATTGGAAATATGAATCTGATACGTAAAAAGTATTTGTACTTTTGTATTTGTTTATAAAAAAAACACCCTGTGTGACCCCAGTAAACGCACACTTTACTGCATTGTGCCTATAAAAACTTTGTTACCAATCACAAGGATACCGTTGCTGTGCTGATACTCAGTGGGTCTGAAGTAGGAAGGCTAAAATACCCACAAGACCAGGAAGAGCTTTTCAGCAGAATAATTTAGTCAAAGGTTAAGGGCTACTGGGCTGCCTTGTAGTGCAAGGTTAAAGGCTGCTGATACAGAGAAAGTGAGAAATACTGAATCCAAGTGTGTATGACCAAGATGAGCTGACCAAGAATCTTCACTTTAATATATCTTTTTATTTCTTTTTATATTAAAATCACATTACCGCAAGAGAGAAAAATAACAAATCTGAGACACGTGTTTCTGCATGAGTTTCCTGATATAAGTGAATACAAAACAGTAACCAAATGTACATTTTAAAGTAATAGCAAATTGCTCATTTATTTTAAAATGCAATACACTCAGACACTGTAGTTTGGTAAATGTATCCAGTATTCCATTCCATCATTTTTCACAGCTGGAAAGAAATATGAGAGAAGAGCTGGATCAGCTGTATTGATTAGGGTCATTACTCAGACTTCCAAAGACAGTCTGTGCAATCAACATAAATTGGTGATTAACAGGATCACTTATTTGGAAGCATCTGGAACAAGAAACCATGGGGATAGTCAAAAGATCCGTGAGTGCAGACTGTATTTTGCCTTTTATTGTTTCCATGAATACTATTTTCCTTGTAAATACCTTTTTCTGTCTACTTTTATACCCTAATCTTTGATGATTGTGTGCACCATGCATGTCTAGTAGGGGCCTTGAAGGATGATAATTTAATGGGGGTTTTCTCAGTGGGGAGAAAATTAAAATGTACAGCCTTTTGTCTGTAGGGTGAGTTGCTAAATCACTTTCCACAGTATGACACAGCTTGCGGCATTATACATGACATAAGAACTCTTCATTAACATGTACTGTTACTGTGTCCTACTGTGAAAAATGTGGCACATTAGTTGGTCTACTTATAAGTAAACCTTGTTGTAGGAGAAGATTTTGAACTTTTGTGCATAATACATCAATCTGAAAGTGTATTTTATATAGTTTTATCATGACAAAAATGCAAAGTAAATTGAAAGGTCTCTCTTACTTTTAAATCTATCAAAGTCCTTATTGCATTTCCCCTACTGTCTGTGTAGGCTTTTAGCAAGCAAAAGGCATGTAAAGGAAATAGAGAATTCATATCAGAAAAGGGAAGAAGTCCAGTTGATTTTGACGGGGAATTTATGGTCTATTCTTAATTCTGCCCACTTGCAGCCAGCGTCCACCTTGCCCCGGTACAGGTTCATGTGGCAAATGTGTCGTGTGCCTTGGTGACACGAAGGCTACAGAGGCTGTGTGTGTCAGGATGATGTGCGACGTGTTGGGACTTGACTCTGTCTGTGGCTGTTCCTTTCCTCGCCGTGACTTAAGTGCGAGCTGCAGAGTGCTGTGCACACGAGGTACAGGAGAAGACTGGGCCTGGTGGGCTCTTCTAACGAGATGGCCATTGGTGCTCAGGCCTCACCGCGGAGGAGAGAGAGGCAGCATAGCACTGTCCTACGCACCAGCTTTTCCTTTCCGTGCAGTAATTGCATAACCGGGCTCCTGCTACACTGGTACTGGGTAGTAGTTTCAAGGTGTAGATGACAGCTGGGAAGAAAGCAGGATGCAGAGATTGTGCCAAAGATGCAGCAATTAGGACATCTGCAACCTGATTTATTTAATACAAATTAAGTTTGCCCTGCAGGCTTCTGATCCTTCATCATAACTTTGACTAGAGACATAGGTAAGAACTGCAGTTTGAACATGAATGTCTCTTGCCCACACTATGCTCATTTGTTACCATATACTAGGCATCCACTGAACTCCCAACTTAGTGTCAAAAATGGATCTTCCTTTGATTACGAGAGACTGTTATTTCAAACAGCACTATACAGACAAGGCACTAAGCTGGCGAGCTACTAAGAAAATTATTTGTGCATTATTAAAAATGAAATGTAGTGTAATATAGTATTCAGCAGTGAATGCTGGATGGGAAGACACTTCTTTGTGAAAGGTAGGGATGTATGTTAATGATTGATTAAAAGAAAAAAAAACATTCTGAATGAGCAAGTTCAGTGCACCATACGGAATTAAACAGCTAACCAAGGACAAATTAGTTCTTACTGTGTTGTATTAAATGCAGATCCAGGGTATTCTTGCAATAGACATTGCTGAACTAGCACTAGCACTTCTCCCATACACCTATATTGGATTGTCACTAAGATACTTACCTAAGAAGAAGGTAATATTTAAAACATAAACAATAAAAACATAAACAGCATCAGGCTTTATGTATTTCCTTGTCCTCTTTTTCGAGGAGTGGTAGCTATATTTTGTGCAAAATGAGAAGTGACATCTTCTTCCATAAAAATCCAATAAATAGAGAAATTAGCTCAGTTTTACCCAACAAAAGATATGGAAATGTAATTTGACCCTCATTATGACTTATGAAAGCTGAAATTGACATGTGGTTTTCTAAACAAATTTAGGGCCTCAGAAACTTGTAATGAGGTTTTAGTTAAGATTGCTTTTCTGCTTTGCTCACTGGCAAAAATAAATGTATTCTCCCTAAACCAGACCCATTTCCCACTAAAACGTAGAAAAACTGTGCTGTTCAGTGTAATGTTCACTTTGATTAGCCTGCTGTCTGAAAATGAACCGAACTCCGTCAGTGCCATTCATCACACAGTTTCTGCATCATCGATTTATCTCCCTGCAAGGGAAGGAGGTTAAACGTGCAGCCTTTCCCTGCAAGGTGTGCACACTTAGATTCTGCACAAGGAAGATAAAGCTTGTCAGAGTGAAGTGATGAGTCATTGATGTTCTTCTGGTTTCTTAAATATTGGCTTAAAACCATAAGCTACTTGCCATTTAATCCAGAAAGAAACTACAATGATGTTTAACTAATAACTGACAGAGCAAATCCTGGCAGTCCTGGCCATCGTTCCTGTATTCAGGTTTGTTGCAAGAGTAAAGGGGTTAGTGTACCCCATTCTTGCTGCTACAAGCGCTTCTCCCTGGATCCTTTTCCCTTGCAGCATTTGGTATTGAGAACAACAACAACAACAAAAATATATATATAAAATATAAATATAAATATATATAATTATAAATATATATAATTATTATATAATTATTATAGATAGATTTTTTTTTCCTTTTTTGGCCCCTTTCATCCATGTTCAAATCTTCTATTTCACTAGGACACCTTTGGCTGTTTTCTATTATATGTCAACAAGAACATTAAGTGATCAGGTGCCTGGTACCATTACAGAATATCAGTAGCAAATTCTGTATGCAATTATCTATTCTAAATAAAAGCAGAGATGTACTAGCTTCCTCTAAGAGACGGGCGTACTTCTGCCCAGTAACCCATTACAATCACAGATTCTTCTACCTAAGCTTTCTATTATGATAATTATTTCCAGTATTGATTGATTTTCATGGTTTTCACTAAAAGTGCTTCAGTAATCTTAAAGGGGTTCATGAAGGCAGGGTGTCAAGGACTTTGTATTAGTCATAATGATTGGTCATGTTTGCCCCTTGGCTGGAGCATGCCAGAATGATCGATCATTAGTGTAGTAATGATTTGTGTTTAAGAGTCATAGGTATCCAAACTTTCCTTGTCAGTCATTGCAGGAGGAAAGATTCTGAGCTGTTCCTCAGAATTTATTCTCTTGGAACTGTAAATCCCCCAGCTGTTAAACAGTTCAACTAAAATCTGGAAGATTTAGCAGTCTTCTTTTTGAAGCAGGACACTTCTGCCTTGTTTTGACTGTGAGTAATTCAAATACTTAAAATCTAGCTCTGTTTTCAAAATCCCAATGAGCAAGCTGAGGTGGGGTTGTAGGTTAGTAGATTTATGTATTTTGGATGGTTCATCTCCCAGAAATAGTGGATTATTCTGGAGAACAGATGGGAGGCCTGAGGCCACCTCTCTCCCTGCCCTCCCTGCTGCAGGGCCTCAGTGCCAAGTGCAGAGCAGCTGGTACACAGCGAGATCCCAAATGGCCACCAACATTGAACATTACAAGGGTTTAATGTGCTGTATAGAGTCATTCTAGACAGGCCCCATCTCCATCATACTCCCAAGTGATGGATGAGCAACATAGAGAGAGGTAGAGGGGCCTAACATAACCTCTGACATTCATTGGGAATAGTAAGATTTAGGAGGGGATAAAGGAGGAGATGGGGGAACAAACAACGTGTGATGTGCACTGAAGTACAGAAGATATATGGTAGTTAAGGAGAAGTCAGACCCATGCCATGGAAAAGGCAGATTAACTGGGAAGCATGCGCAAGCCCTCCCCAGACAATGGGAGTGAAGTGTTCCTGACGCGATCCCATTCCTTGCAAAGGCAGGACTCATAGAGCTTCCCTTGCCATCCCAGCCCAAGCCGCGGTGGGAGGTAGCTGTGCCATACCCTCCCACATCATAGGAGGGGGATTGGGAGAAGAGGGAAAGACGCTCTCCCTTGCCTCAATTACAGAATTAAAATGATTGCTTCTGAAAATGCTCGAGGACAGGCCTTCTTGCTCCAGAGAAGCCAGTGGTTCATCACCCTCAGACTGTGGGACAAACCTCTAAACTCATTAATGCTTATCTGAAACTCTCTTTCCCCCAAAACATAGAGAGCTAAAAATGTTTTGGAGTAGATAACCCAAATCTGCCTCAACCGTGGACAGTCCATGAAGGAGCTTTTGAAGCATCATGCTAAGGACAGAGATGAGAGAGTTTTTAAGAACAACCGGTGAGCTCAGCACAACAGTAGCTTCATCAAATAAAATGGTTTGCGTTTGAGTTGGGATGGGATTGTTTCCTTGGTTTTATTTATTTATTTATTTATATTTCCTGGCAAGATGCTGCCTTCCAGTTAATTGTATGCCCCTTTCTGAAACCAGAATATCAGAAGCACAACATGTTCCCTGAACTTGCTGGAATAACTGTTATACATGGTCCGCCAGAGCACTTTCACTAGGCTGATTCTTTGCTGTCAGTATATGTGACTTAATTACATCTAAAAAGCCCATGCAAACTAGCCCTCGTAGAGACTGCAACTGTCCTCAAAGGGCTCTGGGGCCAATCTTTAATGCAAGGATTATAACTATGGCTACATTCATGGACACATTTATAATATACCTAACTGCTTCTTTGTTCACTGTCTGTGGATAATAATGTACTAGAGACTCCTGGGGCTTAGTTTCTGGAAATTGTTGTATTCTGGAAATTGTTAAGTGGGTTATTAAAAAGTGATTCTCCAAGTAAATCCTTAAGTATGCCAGGCATTGGATAAAACCTGAAATGTATCAAGTATAAGAAGTGGCTTGTTTGTTCTCTGTAGCAACTTCTGCATGGTACATTGCCACGTATATAATCAAGTTAAGTCTGAGCAAGGCAGCTTGGAGAAAACTAACCGCTGCAGCAGCACTACCACATTGCTTGGCTTGCAATGGCAGCTTGGCTGCCTGAGCCAGCACACGCTGGGTATTTCTGAACCCGCTCCATCATGCTGTGTAGATATTCCCTCTAACCTGCCTGCACAGACATCATGGTTACCTGGAGATATGTTTTTTAATTACTGCATGTGCATACTGCTGCATACAGTGGGGGCATACTGCTGCATACAAGCTAGGTCTCCTGCTTTTTTGGAAGTGTTCATTCTTAAATGGTTAATTTCAGTCTCCTTAGACTTAAGACTTTGGACTCTTATCTGATCTTTTCCCCAGAAAAAGATTACTCTGCAAGATATTGCTTATTTCTTATCTTCCATGAAGGTCCCTTTCACCGTGTTTGATTATAGCTAGGATTGATGTCTAATTTTTCTCTGGCAGGCTTGGATGGCTAGTCTGTGGTAATGATGTCTTTGATCTTTATAGTGATGTATTCACTGTATGCACTGTAGTATTCACTTTGAAAGCTGCGTGATCATAAACAGTGGGTAGCTCTGCCTAGACAGCGTTGATATTAATCTCTTTCATTAAATGTCAGTTTTAGAAGTAGTAGTACTTATTTTCAGAAGAATATTTTGTAAACTAACAATATTACATGGGATTTCCTAGGAGGATAACCAGCTAGAGTGGGAGTAAAGAAGCAATGTGAGCACATGGACATATCATAATGATGTGAACTGTTTAACATTCCTTTAGGTTTTCTTTCAAACAAAGTAGAATTGCAAAACTGCCTTTTGAGCAGTTCTTCACAGGTTATTTCATTCCCTCAAACAAAGAAATAAGCCTCCATATTATCTGTGGCAGCCTTTGGTTACAGCGGTCTAAAACTGATAATTCCTTGATATAACTTTACTGTACTTTGAACCATCCCTTCAGAAGACAGCACTGATTTTAGATGTGAAAACAGCACTAGTTGGCATTCAGCAAGCATTCTTCTCCAATAGGGAATATGCCTACAAAATTGCAGGATGGGAAGAACAATCCTTGCACTGATCATGGGAAGTAATGGATCAGTGCACTGCTGCATTAATCTGCCTGTTCAGTGTCTATACATTATAAAAATTCAAGCATGTGTAGACTGCCTGCCTACAATACAAGCAGAAAGTGAAAGATTTACAGGGTACATTTCCATTCACATACACCAGGCCAGTGAGACTGCTCAACCAGGGTATTCAACTTACTGCAAACATCTTCTTTGCCTTTTAACATCTTAACTCTTCTTGAGGCTAAGGGGCTTTATAAGGGCAATTTTATGTGTTTTGGATTAGTCAGAAGCCTCGGTCATTTGAAAGGTCATACATGCAAGAGATGGCAAAAACTGTTCTTTATCTTAATGATATATATTTTGGCCTTTGTGAACAATTGTGGAAAAAAATCTATAGAAGTCATTAGTGAAAATTTATGCAATAACAAAAATAACAGTGGTTAGCCTATTAAATTATTTGAATCTGATCTTCTACTGATTCAAGTGGATTCAAATATATGGGGATATTTTTGATTCTTTTTTCACAGTAAGACAGATATATTTTTGCACTACAGTCATTTGCAAACCATGAGCCTCTAGAATCATTAATGAGAACAAGAACTCTTGATACCTAAAAAAAAAGACTTAGAAGATGAGACATAAGCAAATCAGATTAATAATATAAGAATGAAACAACTGACTATGGAAATGAGAAGCATTTGATTGCACAGGTTTACAATTCAAAGAATGAAAACTACAGCACGCTCCATTTAAATGTAGGATTTTACACTCTTTAAGCAAAGAAACTCAAGTAAGATCCGTGGATCATACACTGCAAAATAAGGCTGAATGAATCCTCTTTGCAGTGATGAGATGATTTTCTGCAACATTTTCTGCAACACTTAAATCCTAAAGAATGTACCTCAAAGAAATAAGTGTTGCAGAAAATGCAGAAGTACAATTAATTCTTTCAGTGAAACCTAATATTTTAAAAATATATTTTTCTTTTGAAACATCTTTAGTTAACTGCTGGCATAAGCTGTACCAATTGTACTCAAACTCATAAGTGATCAGAACTGAGATCATTCAGATTTCTGATGGATTGTCTTATTATTATGTTCAACTTCCTAGTATTTGCCAAGTTGCTATGGTGATGACTGTAGTTCTGGTTAAAAAATCAGAATATTTCTATTTTATTTAACCGCAAATTCCTTAAGATGTTAGTATGGCTTCAAAAGTACACTTACACAAAAATGTATGCCTGCTGCCCTCTTTTCTGAGCAATTTTATCTTTAGTAAAATGGGAATAGTGTAATGGGAACTCTAACCTCTGCTTTGGTCATAGTACCTTACGACAGTCTATTCAAATTATAATATGTTTTAAAATAACTTTAGAATAACAATTTGTCCATTTCCTGAAGGAAATATCACAGTAGACCCAGGGGAAGAATCTACAGTACAAAATGCCTGGGGCTTGCTTCAAATTCTTTTTGGTCATTCTGGTGAAGCAAAGCAGCCCTAAAATAAGTCTGAACATGCCCTTCAATACATTTGCCTGACCTGCCCTGCAGACACACGCCATGCAGGTTAAGGCAAGCTTCAGCACGCTGATCAGTCATGCCAAGGAGGCCTGAGTCTGACTTCAGGGTACAAAGATTGCCTGCAGAAGCTTTTGCCCACAGACTTACCCAGATCAGCTTCCAAAATACTTGGGCAATAGATTTTGGAAGCTTTTGAAGAAGATTTCATCTTCTTTCAAACAGGCCCAGGGCTCCAATATGCAGCAGGATTCCCTTCCAGTGAACCCTCTCGTAAATGTATAGTTAACCTTGTCCAGGTAGGGAGAGAGTTGTTCTTCACTGCCCTCTGGAAGAATCTCTTTCTCTCACATTGATTATATAGGGTGGGATTTGATATTAACATCCTATCAAGCACTTAAATCCTGTTTTAAGCATAAAGCCAGGCACAATGACAAAATTCTCTGCAAGACCGGTATATTTTAGGTACTAGAGATTATACTCACACTGAAGTGCAGGTACTACTCTTGGCTGAAAGGTGATGCCAGCAGCATCACTCTGCAAAGGGCCTGGAGCCAGGATATGGGGTCATCCTTCCTAAAAGCAAGTCCAAGTATCAGCAGAGCGGTGCCATTCAGGTGCTGAAGATGCTAAGAGTGTGCTCCTAAGTTGCCCATGAGCTGTGTCTCATTCAGACTGCAAAGAAAACTTGGTAAGATGAGCTGTTTCACCAAAAGGTCCTCAAAGTTTCAAGACCTGGGATGCTCCTATCCAGCCATAGTCAAGGTTAGTCAAGGAGTAAAAGGTAAGTTCAAACTCAGCCCCAACTATGGCTTATAGCACAATGTAAACATTGCTGTCATCCCAGTAGATAAAAGAGAGTGAAACATGACATAGAGAAACAAAGGGAAAAAAAGAGTGACTTTGAAGTTTTCCTAGTAAATTTAGATCCTAATTTTAACAGGTGAAAGGTAAGATATGAGTAAGCTGTTGATTTCATTTCAAAGCTCTGGTTTTAGATGACAAAGTTTGCTTTAAAAATATTTTTTCCTTAATATGTGGGAGAAAGTGTCACAGCTTTTTTCTAAAAATACTGAAAGAAATACTGATGGCAGGAGGAAACTTGGAGACTATCTTGTCTTAACAAGCAAAAGTAAAGCCTCTGTTGATATTATTCCTATAATAACAATTCCTGACAGGTAATCCTTAGTTTATTTGAAAGAGAATCGTGCTAGCCTGGATGTCAGAATAAGTATTGTCTTTGTCTTGTTATAGTTCTGTTTGAAATTGATTTAAAGGAAATTTGCTTTGCTCTGACTTCTCTCTCTCTCTTTCTCTCTCTTTTAAGGTCAACTCAAATCAAAACATACTCTTGGGATAATGCCCAGGTTATTTTGGTCGGTAACAAATGTGACATGGAGGATGAACGGGTAATCTTCACTGAGAGAGGCAAGCATTTAGCAGAGCAACTTGGTAAGAACATCAATGGCAAAAGCTTATGATTGCTTGTAACAATGCACAGCATAATCGCTACATTATTTGTAATGAAATGTTCCCAATATAGTCATTGTAAAGAAATGCATCCAGATGACATCTCTATTTTTAGTTTCTGCAGGGTGAGGTCTAAACTGCCCTTGTTGCTATCATTTAAATTATAACATCATTAGAATGGACATGTGTTCAGTGATGACCTTATGCAGAACATGCCATGCCATCTAAAAGTGCTCACAAAATCCGTGCTGGCTCAGAAGCTGGTTACACCTCCTTTATCCTGTTCCTCAGATAGAAAGTACATTATGGATTTTGTCATAAACAAAAAAGATTGTGCATATGCATGCAGATATAAATCATATGTTTATGTAAGTATAAACATATGTAGGTATGTTCTAGCCAGAGGAAAAAAAGGAGGTGGAGGAAATAAATATGAGAAAGAAAAAGTGAGTGACACTTAAGATTTAGCTTGTGCAAAACTCTTGCCTTCCTTGGAAGCTTTGACTGTTTCTTCTTATTCAAAATCTTTGGGAAAGCTTTAGAAGTGAGAGAATAAAAATGACAATTATTGGAGGCTTCAGTCTATCGTGCCTTTTGGAACTGATATGTTAATTTTTCGGGGAAAAAAACATACTTCCATTAGCTTCCATTGACTGCAACTTATCTCTGTCAAAAATCAAACAAAACCAGCAGACTCTAGCTTGCCTCGGGCAAAGTGTTTTAGTTACTATTTTTTCATCATGTAATCAGAACCAAAATAGAATTATTTTTAATACAGTGAGATAAATCCTCCTAAGACTCCCATCTGTGCTGCTTTGCAAAACACAAAAAAGAAGGGGAGAGGAGACGTGAGGCCAGCACAGGGTGGAGGCAGGTAGATGACCACAAATTAGTTCTGGAAAGGTAGCAGGGAAGACCTGAGAGCAGGTTATATCTAGGTAAATAATCAACATTGATAAATAACTGAACTTTTAAATCTGCTTGTAATAAAAACAAAAATGGTTGCTATAGCATCTAATGTGACAGAGTATACTTTTATTTGCAGACATATATATTATATGTTTAATACTATAATTTACTCTTCCCTCTGTTAGCACTTCTAATATTTATTCTTTTTATAATGAGTTAGGAAGGTATATTGAAGGAAAACAAGATAAAAAATGTGGTAACTGTATATTCTGACCCCAAATTTTAATGATGCACTAAAATGTCTGCAAATTCATAAGTCCTCAAAGTAAATTTTGAAGAATTACTTTTAAATTAACATAACTAATCTGAGTTTCTAATTCCCAAGCTGCTCTTCTATAGAAAGGTTAATGCAGTGAGTTGACAAGCAATCCCCAAGGTCATGAATTCAGCCAGATGAGAAGAAACTTTGGATGTTATACAGTCAAGAATCCTCAGCTATAATAACCAATGATAGCAAAAAAAAGGGTAATGAGAGATATATTAAAATTTATGTTTCTAGATTTAAAGTAAATTCCAACTCCTGGGTTTTAGAACTTAGTTTCTATGGAAGTAGATTGTCCTGTATTTCTATCTTTACCTACTTGAGGGGTTTCTTTTCTCTGACACGTGTCCCATGGCTTTCTCAAGGACAGGGTACTACCCTGGATGTATTCTGGCTCTGATCCGGTGAGCCATTTACTGGATTCAGAGCGTGCACAAGTGTGTGTGTGGCTTTTTGTATGGCTACAAAGATTTCTTAAATCTGCTCAGAGATTATGCCAGGAAAAAAACAGAAGAATAAATTTACATGAATTTTAGTAAATTTTCTGATCATATGGGTCAGTTTGAAGGACAGTGAGTTGTGTCAAATATTTGGGATAGTCTTTTTTTTCTCTGCAAATGAGTTCATTAAAATCTCTTGCAGCCAGGTTTTAAAATTGATAATACAGAGTTTTGTGTCCAGCAAGACATTTTAAGGCTATGTGGGCCCTTTGAATGGTAGAGCGTGTGATGTTGATTACAGGCATAGTTATAAGCAAGCACAGTGTATGTGAGCGCTGTACAAGGAACCCATTGTGAAACACTGCATTCTTAAGAGATGTTTTATTTTGAACACTGGTTTATCTGAAGTCACCTGGAAAATGAATATGTACATTTTAGACCATGTTTTCAAAAGGTTAGAATGAACACTGAGCAGCTAGTGCTCTGGAAAGCATGGGTATCTTGTTGAGAACTGAGCTATCTGAAAATGTGAGTTTCTTTGTGACTGCTGAAGTCTTTGAAAAATGTGGATTTTGTTTTTATCTGGGAGAAGTATTTTTTTTTCATTATTGTTATTCTTACTATTGGTTTGTTGTTTGGGTTGACTTCAAAAATGTGGTTTAGATCAATTGATAGTAGGTCTGGTTATTTGCTGTAGCTTGTCTAAATTAGTCAAGTGTCACTTCTTGTGAGGAGTTGAAAAAAAAAAGAGATAAGAAACTGCTAATAAAACTAGATCCCTAAAAATGAGTTGACAGAATTTTTCTGATCAGATCCAACCTTGAGCATATACCTACAGAATGTTTATGAAAACAGAACTTGTCTCATGTTCATTTAACTTTTTTAAAACTTCTTGCTAATGACATAGAGCTTGGCAACAACCTCATCTAAGCACTGGCCACAGGCAAGTGTCTTGGGAAGGGTGTTAAAGGGGAAACATGGAATGATACTTCCCAGACTGCAGCAAATTGTGCTCAGGAATCTCATAAGCCAAAGGTAGTATCATTGTATCCTATAACCATTTCATGGGGTTTTTTAGTTTTTGTTTTTGTTTTCCTATGGATTTGTCCACAGATTTCTTTGAAATCATCCACTACAAACCTTCAATGTGCACAGTTTCTCTGAGTTTTCTGCCTTTGCTTTGAATCTACTACCAGCTGGTTTTATTTTATGGTTCTCAATTTTTATAATCTAAGAAATACTGAATAATTGTTTCCTGTTACCTGCTGTAGATTTTAGATACTTCTGTCACACCCCTTCTTTTTTTCCACGCTGAAAGTTCCAAAACTGTTTAATTGTTTAAGATACAAAAGCCACCTCATATCTTGGACATTTCTTGACTCGAGGAAAACAGCTGAGTCACGTAACTTTACCTTAAGGAGATTCCAAAAACACATAGAAATGTGGCAAATCAGCCATTAGAGGGAACGAATTAACATAATGTTAATATTGATGTAGGGATCATAATCATCATATTTAAACAAGTTAATTCACCAATCACTACAAAGTATGGTGTGGAACATAATTTATATGCCATACTGTGACTTCATAAATTTTGACTTTGAGATTTACAAGTATTTGTTGCCTGTTGAAAAACAGTACAGCACCAATGCAGTCAGCACTTATGTGCCCTAAAGCATTTTAGTGAAAAAGGTTTGGAATTTCTTGCAAGTAGAAGAGCATGTTTCCTTACCCACCTACATTACTCAGAGTTGCCAGCCGACCTCAAAGCTTCATATGTTCATAAAAATTTTGTCATTTGTCAGAACAAATATAAAAAGAATGACTCACAGATGGCATGAATTTCATGGTTCCTTTCATCTAGGGTCTGTATGATATATTGCGATCTACATTGTGGCACAGGCTTAGCAGGCAGAGCTGTGGGCACAGAACTTGAATAGACAGTGAGTAGCTGCACGTGCACATGGGCAGTTGCCTATGTAATTTGATACACATTTTCCCAATCTATTTGTGCCATTTTGCTAATATTGTGCCTGCAAATTATGTGCATAAATTTATTTGCATTTTTGACTTTGGTTCTTCGTGTGCTTCTTTACAACTCAGGCTTTCTGCACATTCGCTACAAATAATGTAAATATTTGTTAGTTTAACAGCAAGTTCTGCCTTTATAAAGTACATTATAACTTCAAGGCCCTGTTCTCCCAGGCTGCTGTAGAAGCACAGCCCTGCCACAGGTCCAAAGCATGTTTGTTGTGGTCATGATACCTCAGTCACTAGGAGGACACTGTGTAATCCACTCCAAAAGTCTTTTCATCTTTTCTGTAAGATCCTATTTTTCCCTGACCTTCAGAATGCCTCACAGCTGTCACTCAAAAAGGAGGTCCCTTCATTCCTCAATTTTTAACACACACATCATTGTGCAGGGGTTTTGTTTCAAGTGAGGTTTCTTTTCCTCTCCCTCTTCTCTCCTCTCACTTCCTTTGGAACTTAGAGTCTTTCCTTTTGCTTTTCTTTTCTTTTTTTTTTCTCCCTTTCCTTTCCTTTCCTTTCCTTTCCTTTCCTTTCCTTTCCTTTCCTT
>JAUBNY010000700.1:9379871-9395561 GCA_032275445.1 Crypturellus soui
GTTATCTTCTTTTCCTTGCTTTGTTCCTCATCTGCTGACAAGACATTCCACATGCAGTTGTAGTCCTTCTCGTTTTCCTGCTTTGCTCCTTGCTGATAAGACATTCGTCCTTGCAGTTAATTGTTTACTACCAAGGCATCCGGTACTATTATCTCTGAAGTGGACCACCACAGTACCTTATGACAGTCTATTCAAATTATTATATGTTTTAAAATAGCTTTAGAATAACAAATTGTCCATTTCTGAAGGAAATATCAAAGTAGACCCAAGCAAGCCTGGGGCTTGCTTCAAATTCTTTTTGGTCATTCTGGTGAAGCAAAGCAGCCCTAAAGTCAATCTGACTATGTCCTTTAATATTCATCTGACCTGTCCTGCAGACACATGCCATGCAGGTAAAGGCAAGCTTCAGCACGATGATTAATTTATGCCAAAGGGGCCTGAGTCTGACTTGGGGGTACAAAGATTGCCTGTAGAAGCTTTTGCCCACAGACTTACCCAGATCAGCTTCCAAAATACTTGGGCAATAGATTTTGGAGGCTTTTGGAGAAGATTTCATCTTCTCTCAAACAGGCCCAGGGGTTCAATATGCAGCAGGATTCCCTTCCAGTGAGCCCTTTCATAAATGTGTAGTTAACCTTGTCCAAGGAGGGAGAGAGTTGCTCTTCACTGACCTCTGGAAGAATCTCTTTCTCTCCCATTGATTGTATAGGGTGGGAATTGATATTAACATCCTACCAAACACTTAAATCCTGATTTAAGCCTAAAGCTGGGCACAATGACAAAATTCTCTGAAAGATAAAGAATATTTTAGGTACTAGAGATTATATTCACATTGAAGTGCAGGTATTGCTCTCAGCTGAAAGGTGATGCCAGCAGCATCACTCTGCAAAGGGCCTGGAGCCAGGACATGGAGTCATCCTTCCGAAAAGCAAGTCCAAGTATCAGCAGAGTGGTGCCATTCAGGTGCTGAAGATGCTAAGAGTGTGCTCCTAAGTTGCCCATGAGCTGCGTCTCATTCAGACTGCAAAGAAAACTTGGTAGGATGAGCTGTTTCACCAGCAACCCTTAAGATCCTCAAAGTGTTTCAAGACCTGGGATGCTCCTATCCAGCCATAGTCAAGGTTAGGTCTTGAATAAAAGGTAAGTTAAAGTTCAAACTCAGCCCCATCCATGGCTTACAGTACAATGTAAATATTGCTGTCATCCCGGTAGATAGAGTGAAACATGACGTAGAGAAACAAAGGGAAAAAAGAGTGGCTTTGAAGTTTTACTGATAAATTTAGATCCTAATTTTAAAAGGTGAAAGGTAAGATATAAGGTGTTGATTTCGTTTCAAAGCTCTAGTTTTAGATGACAAAATTTGCTTTAAAAATATTTTTTCTTTAATGTGTGGGAGAAAGTGTCACAGCTTCTTTCTAAAGATATTGGAAGAAATGCTGATGGCAGGAGAAAACTTGGAAAGACTATCTTGTCTTAAACAAAAGTAAAGCTGTGTTGATATTATTCCTATAATAATAATAATTCCTGACAGGTAATCCTTAGTTTATTTGAAACAGAATTGTGTTAGCCTGGATGTCAGAATAAGTATTGTCTTTGTTTGTCTTGTTACAGTTCTGTTTGTTTGAAATTTGCTTTGCTCTGACTTCTCTCTCTCTTTATCTCTCTCTTAAGGTCAACTCAAATCAAAACATACTCTTGGGATAATGCCCAGGTTATTTTGATCGGTAACAAATGTGACATGGAGGATGAACGGGTAATATTCACTGAGAGAGGCAAGCATTTAGCAGAGCAACTTGGTAAGAAAATAAACAGCAAAAGCTTTATGATTGTTTGTAACAATGGACAACATAATTGCTACAATATTTGTAATGAAATGTTCACAATATAGTAATTGTAAGGAAATGCATCCATATGACATCTCTATTTTATTTCTGCAGACTGAGGTCTAAACTGCCCTTGTTGGTATCATTTAAATTATAACATCATTAGAATGGACATGTGTCCAGTGATGACCTTATGCAGAACATGACATGCCATCCCCACAAAATCAGCGCTGGCTCAGAAGCTGGTTACACTAAGAACATACCTCATACAGCGTCCTTTATCCTGTTCCTCAAATATAAAGTACATTATAGACTTTGTCATAAACAAAAAAGATTGTGCATATGCATGCAGATTTAAATCATATGTTTATGTATGTATAAACATATGTAGATATGTTGTAGCCAGGGAAAAATAAAAAATAGGGGGGGAGGGAAATAAAGAAATATGAGAAAGAAAAAGTGAGTGACACTAAGATTTAGCTTGTCCAAAACTGGACAATCAGGAGTTCTTGCCTTCCTTGTAAACTTTGACTATTTCTTCTTATTCAAAATCTAGGAGAAAGCTTTAGAGGTGACAGAATAAAAATGCCAATTAATGGAGGCTTCAGTCTATCTTGCCTTTTGGAACTGTTATTTTAATTTTGAGGGGAAAAATCATACTTCCATTAGTTTCCATTGATTGCAACATATCTCTGTCAAAAATCAAACAAAACCAGCAGACTCTAGTTTTTAGTTACTATTTTTTCATCATGTAATCAGAACCAAAATAGAATTATTTTTAATACAGTGAGATAAATCCTACTAAGACTCCCATCTGTACTGTTTTGCAAAACACAAAAAAGAAGGGTAGAGAAGACATAAGGACAGGGCAGGGTGGGGACAGGTATATGACCATAAATAAGTTCTGGAAAGGTAACAGGGAAGACTTGACAGCAGGTTATGTCCAGGTAAATTATCAACATTGATAAATAACTGAATTTTTAAAACTGCTTGTAATAAAAACAAAATGGTTGCTGTAGCATCTAATTTAACAGAGTATACTTTTCTTTGCAGAAATATATATTATCTGTTTAATACTATAATTTATTCTTCTCTCTGTTAGCACTTCTAATATTTATTCATTTTAAAATGAATTAGGAAGGTATATTGAAGGAAAACAAGATGAAAATTTTTGTAACTGTATATTCTGACCCCAAATTTTAATGATGCACTAAAATGTCTGCAAATTCCTAAGTCTTCAAAGTAAATTTTGAAGAATTACTTTTAAATTAACATAACTAATCTGAGTTTCTAATTCCCAAACTGTTTTTCTATAGAGAGGTTAATGCAGTGAGTTGACAAGCAATCCCCAAGGTCATGAATTCAGCCAGATGAGAAGAACCTTTGGATGTTATGCATTCAAGAATTCTCAGCTGTAATAGCCAATGATAGCAAAAAAAGGGTAATGAGAGATATATTAAAATTTATGTTTCTGGATTTAAAGTAAATTCTAACTCCTGGATTTTAGAACTGAGTTTCTATGGAAGTAGATTATCCTGTATTCCTATCTTTACCTAATCTGGGGGTTTCCTTTCTCTGATACATCTCTCGTGGCCTTCTCAAGGACAGGGTACTATCCTGGATGTATTCTGTCTCTGATCCAGTAAGCCATTTACTGTATTCAGAGTGCGCACACATGTGTGTATGGCTTTTTGTACGGCTACAAAAATTTCTTAAATCTGCTCAGAGATTATGGGAGATCATGCAGGAAAAAAACAGAAGAATAAATTTCCCTGAATTTTAGTAAGTTCTCTGACCATGTGGATCAGTTTGAAGGGCAGTGAGTTGTGTCAAATATTTGGGATAGTCTTTCTCTGCGAGTTGATTAAAATCTCTTGCAGCCAAATTTTAAAAATGATAATATAGATTTTTGTGTCCAGCAAGACATTTTAAGGCTATGTGGGCCCTTTGAATGGTACAGCATGTGATGTTGATTACAGGCAGTTATAAGCAAGCACAATGCGAGTGCTGTATGAGGAACACATTGTGAAACATTGTGTTCTTAAATGATGTTTTATTTTGAACCCTGATTTATTTGAAGTCATCTGGAAAATGAATATGTCCATTTTAGACCACGTTTCCAAAAGGTCAGAAAGAACACTGAGCAATTAGCCCTCTGGAAAACACTGGTGACTTGTTGAGAACTGAGTTATCTGAAAATGTGGGTTCCTCTGTGACTGCTGAGGTCTTTGAAAATTGTGGACTTTGTTTTTATCTGGGAGAAGTATTCTTTTTTTTTCATTATTATTATTGTTATTATTATTATTACTATTAGTCTGTTGTCCGGGATGACCTCAAAAATGTGGTTTAGATGAATTGATAGTAGGTCTGGTTACTTGCTGAAGCTCGTCTAAATTAGTCAAGTGTCACTTCTTGTCAGGAGTTGAAAAAAAGAGATAAGAAACTGTTAATAAAACTGGATTTCTAAAAATGGGTTGACAGAAATTTCCTGATCAGATCCAACCTTGAGCATATATCTACAGAATGTTTATGAAGACAGAACTTGTTTCATATTCATTTAACATTTTTTAAAGCTTGTTGCTAATGACATCATAGAGCGTAGCAATGACCTTACCTATAGCACTGGCCACAGGTCTGTGTCTTGGGAAGGATGTTAGAGGGTAAACATATAGTGATACTTCCCAGACTACAGCAAATTGTGTTCAGGGGTCTCATAAGAGAAAGGTAGTATCTTTGTATTCAATAACCATTTCCTTTTTTTGTTGTTGTTTTTGTTTTTGTTTTCCTATGGATTTATCCACAGATTTCTTTGAAATCATCCACTACAAACTTTCAAAATGCATAGTTTCTCTGAGTTTTCTGCCTTTGCTTTGAATCTACTACCAGTTGGTTTCATTTTATGGTTCTCAATTTTTATAATCTAAGAAATACTGAACAATTGTTTCCTGTTATCTGCTGTAGATTTTAGATACCTGTCACACACCTTTTTCTCCAGGCTGAAAGTTCCCAGACTATTTAATTGTTTAAGATACAAAAGCCACCTCATATCATAGACATTCCTTGACTACCTATTCAGTAACTTTTGTAAATAGTACATTCTTTTGGAGAAATTAATTCATGCTTATTTAACATTGTAACATCATAAAAAGTTATATGAGAATGAGAGGAAAACAGCTGAGTCATGTAACTTTACCTCAAGGAGATACCAAAAAACATAGAAATGTGGCAAATCAGCCATTAGAGGGAACCTATTAATGTAATGTTAATATTGATGTAGAGATCACAGTCATCATATGTGTGGAAGATAATTTATATGCCATTCTGTCACTTCTCCTCTCTCTCTCCTCTCTTCTCACTTCCTTTGGAACTTAGAGTCTTTATTTTCTTCTTTATCTTTCTTTTTTTCTCTTGATTCTCAGTGCTTTGAAAAACAGCCCTATCAAAAGCAGGAAGAAAATTTCTCACTTCAAAATAGCCAGCCTTTCATATTTTGTATTCATTTTATTATTGGCTCAAGCATGCACATAATAACAGTGAGGACATGCTAGATAGAAACAAGAGTCAGCAGTGATTAGATTTCTTCAAATTAAATCTATTTTGAATCCCAGTTAGTCTGAAATCAGAGTGTTTTTCAGTGCCATATGCTTATACAGTGTGTAATTCAGCACCCATTCACTTATGTGTGATCTGACCAAGCCTACAAGATTAGGTCTGCTAATAAAATTCATCAGGATAATGTCTGACTAGTTTCTGAATTCTACCAAAGCTTGGGTGTAAGACGGCAACTCTGCAATGTAAAGTAGGGGTGAACCTTCGCTTGTCTATAGGGTGACAAACACTGTGGTGTATTAGGCTTCCAAGAGTTTAAGCAGCAAAGATCTCTTTTGGGCTGTAATTTTGACATCTAAATCTGGAATCGAGCAGGACTTGGTGCCCCGGCACACAGCTTGCTAGAACACTGAGTTCTGCGTTGCCTCTGCTGGCTGGAGGCCTTCGCGTGGAAAGCAGGGAGCCAGAGGCTCCAAGAACATAGGCATATGGCTACACTCAATTTTGCATTACAAGTGAAAATAATTGGGTTGTGCAGGAACAGGCCTTTTTCATATTTCCATCCTTTGCCATTTTTTAGTTCTTTTAAAAAGGCAAATGTTGCTGCCAGAGGAAGGAGCCAGACTGACAGCACTGGCAAACACAGTCTTTGCTTTAGTCATAACAGACACGGAGTATTGGCAGAGCACCTGTCCACAGGATGTTTTTCTGTGGAGGAGAATTGCCCTTTACTTCCATGGACTCTGAGTGGCATTACAGGAAAGTTACTTAATGACAAAGCCAAGCAAGCTATTTGTTCACCAAATGTCTCCTGTAAATAAACAAGAAAAAAATTCTTTGCCGCAGATGTAATTTATTCACCAAGTGCCCTATTTCATTAAGTATCTGAAAGCCACAGTTCAAGTCAGTACAACTGGAATTTATATGGAAAACTTTTGTCCTGAAAGACTAAAAGAAAGGTACTTACTAGGCTGTAAATTACTACACAGTATTTGCCCTTCAAATCTGTGTACTCTGTCATAACTGAGAGTCCCCCATTAGTTTTCTTTTCCAATTCAGCTATCCTAAAGGGAGGATGAATATCTTTGTATTTCTATTAATAGCAACTATATTAGTTCTGTCTAGAATGATGCTAAAGCACTGCTCTCTGCTGAGATGTAACAGCAAAGTTCTGCCTTTTAGGTAGCCAGGACATAATGTTCTTTTCATACTTTCCTCAGCACTGTCCAGCACCTGGCCTTTTCTGGACAGCCTAGTTCCCACTCAGCCAGCCTGAAAGCAGAGCACACTGCAACCAGACCATCTAGCAAGTGCAGGAGGTCCTCTGAGGAAGAGCGGGGGTCACCAGCTGCTTTCAGTCTAGTTCCCTAGCAAAGAAGGCCTTTGCAATCCTCCTGCGTTTCCCTGCATTTGTCTCTTGGTGAGAGCATCTGTGGAGTCAGCATAAGTGCAAGACAGAGAATGAAGGAAGTCAGAAATTTAGACTGCTTATTTGCTTCAGGGTGGCTATCTACTTACTTTTTACTAAAGTACTTATTCCAGACACACTCTTCTAGGAAATATAGACACGCTCTCTCTGAATCTGTTGCACTGACATTCACAGGAAGAGTTATTGGTATTGATTTTTTTAAAACTGCACAAAACATCTCTTAACTGTCTTAACTATGTACACAAGGCTATCTTATATGACCATTTCTGCATCTACAGGACCTACTTCTACTGATCATTTACAGGTCATATATATATATATATGCATATATACACACATATATGCATGTGTATATATACATATATGTGTATATATGTATGCATTTATGTATATATATACACGTATATATGTATATACAGGTCATATATATATATATATATATGAGACCATTTATAGGTCATATATTTGAGTATAGTTCAGACCACTCTGCAGCAGGAATTGTGCAAGGCAGCAGGGGACAAAATGCTGGGGAATCCAAATTTGCCAGCCAGGATATTAATCAATGCATTTAAGCATATAAATAGTGCCTATCAGCTGACCTATACAGAGGAGGGGCTGCCTGGGAGAATCTTCAGGACAGAAAAATCCCTCCTGGAGCTCTCCTGTAAGAGCTATTCAGATACTTTCCTGGGAGGGCAGCTAGGGGTTCTCTCAGTTGTCTTCTCTGAGAGGTCCCCTTGTTGGCCCTAAACCCTTCTGCCTTGCAGGCCTGCTTGATCCTCCTCCTCCTCCTTGTTCTGTCTCATTGCCCTAAGCAGTGAAGGAGTAGTGCTTATCCTATTGCTTTTCTGCAGTATCATAAGCACTACTCATACACTAAGATCTATCTTTGCTTGGAAGGTGTTGTAGCTGTTAGGGGTGGCAATATTTACCAGCAAAATATCCTTGCTGTGTTAGGCAAATTTCAAGTTAGTGGGTTCTCCCTTTGATTTCATGCTTGGTTTTCATCTCTCTTTATTGATTTGAGAAGGAAAAGAGCTCAAATGTGAAATGGGAACAGGGAATTAGTGTTTCTTATTTCTGATGGGATCGTGGGTAGTGACATTAATGGATTATGGTCAGGCTGGAGAGCCATTATCTAGACAGTAATAGTGATATTCTGTCACAGTGGTGATTTGTTTGTCTTGTAAATACAGAACAATGTTCCCAGCAGTCAAGGGAGTGACTCCTGATTTTATGCTATGTAACTGAAGTTATATCTGCTCTGCAATCCAAATGTCCTGGTTTCAGCTTACACAAGCACACACAGCTGCCCAGTACCTTCCCAGCTGGGTCAGGGCAGCCTGACTGCCACAGCTCGCCCTCTTCCAAAGCCTCGATTAGATGATGACCTGCAGTCGCCCTTTTGGACTGCAGTGTAGACATGTACTTTGGAGTGGCTGCTTGCTTCCAGACACTGCTGAGCAGATGCCAACAGCTATGGAAAGCTCTGGCTGCAGAGCCTGCACAAGCACGGACAAGGCAGAGGCTCTTCTTCCCCCCAGGTGCTCCCCAGCATATCTAACAGTCATCTCTGGCATGAAGCTCCAGAGGAGCCCTGAAAAACACTGAGGTTCTACCTTCATTCCACCTCTTCCTTCTATTTCAAAATGAAGAAGAGAATACATAAATCCTGCTAAACTAAAACAAATTTGAAATACAGATTTAAATACCCACCCAATATATGATTTCTGTGTACTATGATATCCTTTATTATGTATGCTCTTCCTACTTCCCAGACTCACGTAGAAAGAAGTTTTCAAGCCCGGAGGGTTAATCTCACATCAACATTAATGGAAGTTGCATGAATAAATCCTTTTACAATGTTTGTATCTCTAAGGGTTTATTATCTAAACCAACTATGAACACTAACTTTGACTTGCAGTTAATTCCTATGCTATTAAACAATTTAGCCATTTGTGGCATTTCAGCACAAGGCACTTTATGTAAATTAAAAATATTAAGGATATTTAGAACAGAGAAAAAAGTTTTTAGCATACACTGGGATATCATGCCAAGCTAAATATAATTATCTACTGTAAATCTACACTAATATTCAAACATGCAAAAGCTATTCATTAAGATTGCACATTGGATTGAATGTGCATATTATATCTTATTTAGAGGGTATACTGAATGCTTGGTATTAGTGTTATCTAAGTAGTTGCATCTAATTTTTAAGTGGCCTTCTGAAATAATAGATTAGTACATTCACTAGAAAACACACACCATATGCAAAAAAAAGGAAAAAAATGTTTTCTCCCTTTTTCATCCTTACTGCCAAGAGTTTGAAGTGACTGACATTTTCTGACTGTTATTTTCCTCATAACAAACTACCATGGTAGTTGTACATTGTTATACAGCACTAATCAGAAAGAATCAAAATAGTTCTGTGGATGCTCAGCCACTTCTGTAAGATTACCAGTGGATTAGATGTTTTGTAACTCTTAATATTGAACTCTTAGGCACTAGAAAGACAGAATTACCAGAAAGTCTTAAATTGCCAAGGAACCCTCAGGTGAGAGCAATGTGGTAACAGTGGGATAAGACAGAGAACAGGAGAAAAGACTTAAAAACCAAATAAGCAGAAGACAGAGGAGGTGCAGAAGCAGCAGTAGGAGGGGATGCTCCAGCATGGGCAGAAAGCAATGGGAATTGCAGGCCCAACAGCAAGCTACCTGTCCAGCCCCTGCAGACTCTAATTTTTCCCTTTCCAATAGTACTCAAATTGATGAAAAAATCCCTCTATATAATTGAACTAAGGAGGAAAGAATATGTACATTTGCTTATTTATTTATGTACTGTTTTGGCTTGGAGGGGTGTGCCTTTGTCCCAACAGATTTTCCTCTATTCTGCATAGAGCTCACACTGCAGAATTCTTTCCTTCCCTTGTTTGCTTTTCTCACCTGGTTGTTTCCACATGCAATTTTCTATTTTGGCACCCAGTTAATGACACCATGGAAATGGCTATTTCCAGTGGAATAAGGTTTAGTGGGACCTAATAGAAATGGAAAACAGTGAATTGTTCTTTCACAATGGCCGGACATATAGGGCATTTCAAACATAACTACTCTCAAACTAGTGTCAATTTTATTATGAAACCATTTCAACAGTAGAATATGTTTTGGGGCCAATCATGATTTTAGCTGGAAGCAAATAGCTCTAATGTAGTTTCTCTGATTGTTTTGCAAATGTAACTGCTCTTGTAATATCGTGTGTTTTTCCATGTTTACTTTCTGAGTCTCTCTCCATTCTTTTGTCCCCAGAAGAGATTTGTGTATTTATTGGAGAGATTGAAATATGTATCCAACAAACATGATGTTTATTTTATTAGGTTTTGAATTTTTTGAAACAAGTGCCAAGGACAACATTAACGTCAAGCAGACATTTGAGCGACTCGTGGATATCATCTGTGACAAAATGTCGGAAAGCTTGGAGACAGACCCCACCATCGCCGCCGCCAAGCAGAGCACACGGCTAAAGGACACCCCCGCTCCACAGCAACCCAACTGTGGCTGTTAATGCAGCCACCAACAAAGGCAGCTCCAGTCTGTTCTATTGCCAACAGAGTATTTATGAATTATCTATATGCCTATATTTATACCATCTGATTAATTTATTTGGGAGAAAAGTCTTTTATTTTACATCAGCAGCTGGTCAAGTATGTATATAGAGATGCTATTATTAGTTTGTGAGGATGATCTTCTTTTAGCATCTGTTTTTTGCATGCAGGATGGATATTAGCTTCTCTTTTCTTTTTATTGTTTTACATTGTACTTGCTTCAACTGGTGCCATGTCCTCAGACCATATTTGCCTAGAACTGATTCCTGCTTCATCAGTTTCAAATCATATGCTTGAATCCTTGGGGTAGTGACCAGGGTGTTTCAGAATAAGCTTCCTGAAGCCACTTATAATTTTTCCTGACTGAAAATCAATTTAGAAATATTACTGTAACGAGCTAATCACTCATTCTGTCCAGATCATTTGTACAAGGGACATTTCCTGCAGCATAATGCCTTGGCAAACCTGGGCTCACTTAAGATGCACACCATGACTGCTTGGAAATTGCAGAGGGTAGGAAGGACAAACCTCCAGCCTTCCTGGACACAAAGCCTCCAGATTTATAGCAAAGAACACCCCTGCAAGTTCCCAGCTAAGTAAGGATGTTCATTCCAGATCCTCAGAGATAGTAGGTATTTCATCCTGTACTATATTTACATTTCCTTGGGAACTGCATGCCTAATATATTTCTGAAACTGGACTTAATTTCTGAATCCTTCATCTGAGAGAACTGCCAAGACTTGCCTCAGTTGAGGAGGGCTGACTAGCTCTTTTCATCTACCTGCATTAGGTAATAAAGTTCTGCTATCAATCACCTCTGACAACGCCTTCATATTATGCTCATAGCCAAAAACTTTCTTGTCATGTTCCTGCAAATCTGCATTTTTAAGCTTGTAGGAATTTCATCTTCCATTCAGTCACTGAGCAACATTGCTACACTACAAAGGCCCATATTTCAGCTCAGACCCATTATAGAGATGCTGCTGATGTCAGTGAGTTAGAATTTGACCTCATTTTGACTTTGCTGAGGATATCTGTTTTTTGACAAGACAATCAGAAATTCACAAGATATTTAAAAGTTTTAGGAATAATAAATAGTTGTCAACATTTATGGAGTTAAACTGAATAAAATCATAAAATCAGGAAAAGGTTATGAAGATAAAAAAATAGTGTTAAAAATAGTCATACGTCACAATGCTAAAAAGTGCTCACTAATAATTAGCAGCAGATTCTTACATCTTTGCCCTGTGGTATACTGCATTATTTGAGTCACAGTGACATTTTTAACTAAACGGTATAATTAAGAAAGCATTAACTGTGTTGTTATTTCTATTAGACTGGCTTTAGACTAGGTTGACATTTCTCAACACAAAAAAAAATGTCTGCAACACCAAAAAATGAAAGGAAGACAGGTTAAATGGCTTGAATAGGTTGAAAAGTTGGATTTTGCAGTCATGTGCTTCACGGCAGTCCCAGGATTTTTGCTATAGATTTGGGTCAGATTTAGACAAGAAGAATCATTATCTTAGTACTCAGTTCTCAGCTGGAACTGGCTATTGCAGGGAAACCCCAGAACCACAGTCTTTTTGGAAGCAATTTATTGTCACTTCCCCAAACACTAAAACTTTAGTGTGAGTTCTGGGAAAACAGCAGAACTGTGATTTTCAATTCTATTTTAAATTATGTGAATTATGTCTTGGCCTAATTCTGTTTCTGCTGACTTCTGTGATAGAACATCAATTTTCTTAATTGAAAACAGGGTTAATCCGATACTGAACCCTTTCAGAAATCCCATCCCAACCTGATCAAGCTCAAGATTTAACCACGCAGTCACACATATAGCCACTGCCTCTAAGCTAGTCACTGGAGAAGACAGAAGCAGGATTTGGTAGGATCCCTGATCTAAACACAGTTGTAGCACAGCTCTGTCAAGAGCAAGATTCAGGCTAGCAAAAGACTTATTGTAGTGATACAAGCAGACTGGATCATTAAATTGACTATAATACATTCAAAACTATTTTCTCCCATGATAAAACGCAGCATTCCCATGATAAAACCTAGTATGCTTTGGCTTTGCACCCATTTGTTGTCCCTTTCAGCGCAGATATAGGGTTGAATATCACAGGAGGCAGCCACAGGTAGCCACTTCAGCTGAGGTTTGGTCTGGGGCAGCAGGTGAGACATAGAGCATGGCAAATTTTTGAGGGACTAGACACCTCCTGGCAGAGGGTCCTGAGCTCCATAGTGCCAGCTGAACTAATACTGCACAACCCATTTTCTGAGTTACAATCTAGGCTAATAAACACTATTAGTGGCAGGTTACTATGGTGCATGGCTAGTATATCAGCCTTGTCATGTTCTGACAGTGTCTTGCTTGCTGCATGAGTCGCTTGGTGCAGAAGAAATTCCCGGGAAGCACCGGGAGCACTGGCACCGACAGAGATGCCCCACCAGCTACAAGCCTGCGGAGCGGAGCCTGCACATGCATGTTGGCTATTCCAACAGGAGCTCATGTGCACAAGAAGCTGCTCCTTACAGCCCAAGTAACATATTTCTCCCTTGGTTCTTTATTGTTGGTTTGATTTACTTTGACCTGTTTGGTGGTGTTTGAAATACCTACAAGCTAGCCTGATCTTCTGTCAAAATATACTCTCTGAACCGCTGTGTACATGACTGTTGCCTGGGACTGTTTGTTCCTTTGTACTTATCCTTAATGTATGCATAGAGAAACTACCTGAGCAACTACATCTATGTGGCCTTTCCAGAGCATCAGTCTGAAAAATTAGTTTTTTTTCCCAGTCTTCTCAGCTGTACTATCTGCATCTTCTTTATTTTAGGAAGTGCTATTTTATGGTACACACAATCTGCTGGAGTTTGATCCTGACTTTGAGAATGCTTTGAGTTCAATTGTCCTTTTTTAGGGGGGAAAAATGATGGTACAATTCCTATATCTGATGAGGACAGCTTTGCTTCTTCAATAGCAGATAAATGATGCTGTACTTGCAATTCAAAAGAGACCCCAAAACTTCAAAAGTCAATCATCTCCCCCAAAACTACTCTTTATTGCATTCACTTGTGAGAGACAAGTCTGTAACTGGCATTTTTAAGGGCATCGACTAAATAAATAACTGTTCTGCTATTAGGACAGAGTCCCCCTTGTCCCATTTCACATGCAAACATACAGCATACAAGCCAAGTTCCTCTTCAGCATGACTTGTTCAGATTTTGTGAGGTAAAACCACAAGGATGAAAATCCTCATAGGGGTTGAAGCAACATGCCTTCACTTGTGCCAACAGAGGGTGTGGATTTTCTTGATTTACACCATTTAAGCTGTACACAGTCTCTTCAGTATGGTTTGACTCCAAATTCTCCAAGGCTCTTCATCTGTAAGGTCTTAATTCAAGAGGTAACTCAGTTTCTAAATCCATTTTTTTGGCTAGTTTTCTTTATTAAATGGTTATTTTAAAATATTTTTCTTCTTTTTTTATTTAATCTTTGTTTATACGTGGATGTCAACTTAGACAGCATCTACAACTGCACATGTATAGTATCCATATAGGGCAGTATGTCGTTGACACTCATTCAGTTCCCACTGCTACTTGTTCATGCTCAGTGAAGCCTTCCCTAAGTACCAGAGAGGAATTTAACCAGAAAGTCTCATTAGCACCAGAGATCAGCTGGGTTAAATTTGCAGACTGTAGGATTATTATCATCCATAGTTACAGCAGGCGTAAATGACATGTCATTTACAGCCCAAGGTACGTGGCATTTGATTTGGGGGAAGGGGTGGGAAGGGGGAGAAGCATAAATCCTAACCTTCCCATAGCTTCAGGATCATGTGTAACATGCAGAAATAAAAGTTAGGGATTGTTTACTACTTTTGATGATAAATTTCCTTGAGTAATCCTGACATGTACCTGCAACTGGTGTTAAATGAAATCTGTCTGTGTTGTAATTCTCATTTAATATTTTGTCAATAATGTCAGATATGTCATGCTTCAGTTGGACTGTCAGAATGTGTAACTTTATATACTAGTGTCTGTGAAACTGAAATGTATTAAATGTTGCATGAAACTGTGTTATAAAAATAGATATGTTTTCTACTTTTTGAATACCTCAGAACTGAGGGATCATGGGCCAATAAGTGCAATATTTAATGACTTAGTGTATATAAACTTCTGAGAAAGGGAGAAGTTTCATGTATGCGTGATAAGGTGTTGATGATGCCTGTGTGCCTCAAAAGTTTTATAGTAGCTGTATGTGTCTTGTAGTAAAACTTATATAGTAAAGGCTTTACCAGTGTAGCGTAAGAATACTCTATTCTTAAGTCATTTAAACTATTTTTCATATGCAAGACAATGGTAAAAGATATCTGTATATTTACTGCAAGTGCATGTCAAAAGATTAGCCTTTTATCCTATCTGCATAGATTTTTAAAGCATGTTCTACAGAAGCACTGAAGGACCCCTCTTGGCACTCAGCATTTACAGGGAGTAATTTATTCCTGAAAGAATTAGTTATATGCTCTGTCTGCCTGTAATGCATAATATCATGTGAACATGTTTTCCTTAATCTGATAGAGTTAATACATAATACTTACCTGAAATATTAAATAGGAGTATCCAGTACTCTTTTGGATGACTTGGCAAAGTTCAGTGGATGCCTCAAGTTCACATTATTGGGAACAGTTTGCAGGTCACAGTCAAAATGGTCCAGCACAGTGGCTGCAGACCTTAATCAATCTATCATCTCCTCTGAATATTAAGTTTCTTAGCCCTCTTTAGATCCTAAAGGCAGAAGATGTATTCCTAAAAATACTGACCCAGCTCTTCACTCACCTGCTACCCAGCTCTCACTGTGGAGTAACTCCACCATTAGCAGTAAAATTGCAGTACAAATGGGAACAAAATGCAGCCCAGAATCCAACTGTGAAATGAAAAGGAGACAACTCAGCATTTCTTTTTCCTTTCCTGTTAGCCTTGCATATTTCTAACAACTCAGTAAGCATATGAGTAAGCCTGTTTCTATTCAGCTCAACCCTTAAGCACATTAGTTACTTTAAACCCTCAATATCTGAACTGCCAGTGGTTCCCAGCTGTGCCTAGGGACTTTGCAGAGAAGGAGCTAATTCTGTTAATTCCTGCTGCATCTCTGGTTTCAAAGGAACAAGCCATGTGCTCTGGGAATTTTCTAAATGCAGACAGGCCATCTGTTTTCATAGAATCATAGAATCATAGAATGCCTAAGGTTGGAAGGGACCTCTAGAGGTCATCTAGTCCAACCCCCC
>JAUBNY010000700.1:9395661-9412366 GCA_032275445.1 Crypturellus soui
TCACTGGTTTCTGAATCCTACCAAAGCTTGGGTGTAAGACGGCAGCTCTGCAGTGTGAAGTAGGGGGGAACCTTCACTTGCCTGCAGGTCCTTGGAGGTGACAAACACTGGGAGGGTATTAGGCTTCTGCGTGTCTAAGCAGCAAACAAAGAGACCTCTTTGGGGCTGTAATTTTGACATCTGAATCTGGAATCCAGCAGGGCGTGGCACCCCGGCACGCGGCTCGCCGGAACCCCGAGTCCTGCATCGCCTCTGCTGGCCGGAGGCCTTCGCGCAGGCCGCAGGGAGCCAGCGGCCCCCAGAACACGGGCACATGGCTGCGCTCCGCTGTCACTGCGAGTGGAAATAACCGGGGTGTGCAGGAACAGGCCTTCTTCACACTTCCATCCTCTGCCATTTCTTAGTTCTGGTAAAAAGGCAAATGTTGCTGCCAGAGGAAGGAGCCAGACTGACAGGCACTGACAAACACAAAGTCTTTGCGTTAGTCATAACAGGCGAGGAGTATTGGCAGAACGATTAAAAGCTCAAAAGCACCTGTCCACAGGATGTTTTTTTGTGGAGGAGGATTGCCCTTTACTTCCATGCACTCTGAGTGGCATTACAGGAAAGTTACTTAATGACAAAGCCAAGCAAGCTGTTTACTCACCAAATGTCTCCTGTAAATAAATAAGAAAAAAAATTCCTTGCCGGAGATGTAATTTATTCTCCAAGTGCCCTATTTCATAAAGTATCTAGAAGCCACAGTCCAAGTCAGTACAACTGGTATTTATGTGGAAAATTTTTGTCCTGAAAAACTAAAAAAAAGGTACTTATTAGGCTGTAAATTACTACAGGGCAATTGTCCTTCAAATCTGTGTGCTCTGTCATAACTGAGAGTCCCCCATTAACTTTTCTTTTCCAACTTGGCCATCCTAAAGGGAGGATGAAAATCTTTGTATTTCTATTAATGATAACTATATTAGCTCCATCTAGAATGATGCTAAAGCACTCTTCTCTGCTGAGATGTAACAGTGAAGTTCTGCCTTTTAAGTAGCCAGGGCATAATGTTCTTTTCATACTTTTTTCAGCACTGTCCAGCACCTGCCCTTTTCTGAACAGCCTAGTTCCCACTCAGCCAGCCTGAAAGCAGAGCACTCTGTACCCAGCCCATCCAGCGGGAGCAGGGTCCTCTGGGCAAGAGCAGGGGTCACCAGCTGCTTCCAGCCTAGTTCCCCAGCAAAGGAGGCCTTTGCAGTCCTCCTGTGTTTCCCTGCGTTTGTCTCTCTCTTGATGAGAGCATCCGTGGAGCTGGTTTAAGTGCAAGACAGAAAATGAAGTCAGAAATTGAGACTGCTTATTTGCTTCAGGGTGGCTATCTAAACTCTTTTTCCCTTGTGAGAAGAAGTGCTTCTTCTGAAGCTACAGGGAAACTAAAACAGTATTCAGATCAGTTCCATAAACTTGGATTATTATATGCTCTGGAACCTTAATCTGTACCTCCCATATGCTCAAAAGCCTTGGCCGTTTCTCCCCTCTGTTCTGCCTTACCCACACATGCGCCTCTCGGGCTTTGTCATGTCTTTGCATTACGCTGCTCTGCTCCATCTCAGCCGCCTCTGCAGTACAGGTCATGGTGGGAGCATGGCTTGAGCTCTGCTGTGATGACAACTGCAAGGGGTTCATCTTGCTTCAATCTCATACATGGAAAAGCTTCCTCTTAGCTAACAGCAAGCACTGGGAAAGGAACTGACGGAAGCATTAAAAGGCATGGACCTGAGGCCCTCATTCACAGGCATTTTGGAAGCACATGGTCTAGGCCCTATTAACAAAATATTCGCCAGATGAGTCAGGAGGAGGGGAGGGATCACCAACAAAAAGCTCTGTAAAACAATCATAGCAAAGTGAAAACAACCAGAATTCAAGAGTTTGTACATCTTTTTACTTTTTACTAAAGTACAATCTTCTAGGAAATACAACGACACACTCTCTGAATCTGTTGCACTAACATTCACAGAAAGAGTTATTGGTATTCATTTTTTTTTTTAAACTGCACCAAAAAACTTTTAACTATGTACACGAGGCTATCCTATATGGCCATTTCTGCATCTATAGGACGTACTTCTAATGACCATTTACAGGTCATCTATATATATTTATATACATGTGTGTACACTTGTGTGTATATACACATATACACATGTGCATATGTAGATAGATCCTACTCGTTCTGTCTCTATTGCCCTAAGCAGTGAAGGAGTAGTGCTTATCCTGTTGCTTTTCTGCAGTATCATAAGGACTGCTTGTACACTAAGATCCGTCTTTGCTTGGAAGATTTGTAGCTGTTAGGGAAGGCAATATTTACCAGCAAAATATCTGTGCTGTGTTAGGCAAATTTCAATTTAGTGGGTCCTCCCTTTGATTTCATGCTTGGCTTTCATTTCTCTTTATTGATTTGAGAAGGAAAAGAGCTCAAATGTGGAACGGGAACAAGGAATTAGTGCTTCTTATTACTGATGGGATCGTGGGCAGTGACATTATGGTTAGGCTAGAAAGCTATTATCTAGTCAGTAATAGTGATATTCTGTCACAGTTATGACTTGTTTGTCTTGTAAATACAGAACAATGTTCCCAGCAGTCAAGGGAGTGAACCCTTGATCGTATGCCGTGTAACTGCAGTTCTGTCTGTTCTGCGATCCAGATGTCCCGGTTTCAGCTTACACAAGCACACGCAGCTGCCCAGTACCTTCCCAGCTGGGTCAGGGCAGCCTGACCGCCACAGCTCACCCTCTTCCAACCTCAATTAGATGGTGACCCGCAGTCGCCCTCTTGGACTGCAGTGCAGACGTGTCCTTTGGAGCGGCCCCTTGCATCCGGACACTGCGGAGCAGATGCCAGCAGCTACGGAGAGCTCCGGCTGCAGAGCCCCGCACGAGCACGGACAAGGCAGAGGCTCCTCTTCCCCCCAGGGTGCTCCCCAGCACATCTGAACGGTCATCTCTGGCCCGAAGCTCCAGAGAAGCCCTGAAAACCACTGAGATTCCTCCTTCTTCCCACTCTTCCTTCTATTTCAAAGTGAAGAAGAGAATACATAAATCCTGCTAAACTAAAACAAATAATTGATTTGAAATACAGATTTAAACCATCACCCAGTATATGATTTCTGTATACTATGATGTCCTTTATTATGCGTGTTCTTCCTGCTTCCCAGACTCATGCAGAAAGGAGAAATTTTCAAGCCTGGAGGGTTAACCTCACATCAACATTAATGGAAGTTGCATGAATAAATCCCTTTTCAATGTTTGTATCTCTAAGGGTTTATTATATAAACCAACTACAAACACTAACTTTCGCTTGCAGTTAGTTCCTATGCTATTAAACAATTTAGCAGTTTGTGGCATTTTTGCACAAGGCACTTTATGTAAATTAAAAATATTAAGGATATTTAGAACAGAGAAGAAAGTTTTTGCACTGGTTATTAGCACACACTGGGATATCATGCCAAGCTAAATATAATTATCTACTGTAAATCTGCACTAATATTCAAACATGCAAAAACTATTCATTAAGATTGCACATTGGATTAAATGTGCATATTATATCTTATTTAGAGAGCAGAACGCTTGATATTAGTGTTATCTAAGTAGTTGCATTGAACTCTTAGGCACTAGAATGAAGAATTACCAGAAAGTGTTAAATTGCCAAGGAACCCTCAGGTGAGAGCAATGTGGTAACAGTGGGATAAGGCACAGCATAGGAGAAAAGACTTAAAAACCGAATAAACAGAAGAAGACAGAGGAGATGCAGAAGCCGCAGTAGGAGGGGAAGCTCCAGCACGGGCAGAGAGCAGAGGGGTTGCAGGCCCAGCAGCAAGCTGCCTGCCCAGACCCTGCAGACTCTAAATTTCCCTTTCCAATTCCCTTTCTAATATTTTATGAAAAAGTCCCTCTACACAATTGAACCAAGGAGGAAAGAAAATGTACATTTGCCTGTTTGTTTATGTACTGTTTTGGCTTTGTGGGGGGGAGGAGGGTGCCTTTGTCCCAACAGATTTTCCTGTATTCTGCATAGAGCTCACACTGCAGAATTCTTTCTTTGCCCTGTGTGCCTTTTCTCACCTGGTTGTTTCCACGTGCAATTTTCTATTTTGGCACCCAGTTAATGACATAATGGAAATGGCTATTTCCAGTGGAATAAGGAAAACAGTGAATTGTTCTTTCACAATGGCCAGACATATAGGGCATTTCAGACATAACAGTACTCTCAAACTAGTGGCAATTTTATTATGAAACCATTTCAACAGTAGTATATGTTTTGGGGCCAATCATGATTTTAGCTGGGAGCAAATAGCTCTAATGTAGTTTCTGTGATTGTTTTGCAAATGTAACTGCTCTTGCAACATCGTGTGTGCTCTTCCATGTTTACTTTCCGAGTCTCTCTCCATTCTTTCGTCCCCGGGAGAGACTTGTGTATTTATTGGAGAGATTGGAAGACGTATCCAACCAACATGTTGTTTATTTTACCAGGTTTTGAATTTTTTGAAACAAGTGCCAAGGACAACATTAACGTGAAGCAGACATTCGAGCGCCTCGTGGATATCATCTGCGACAAGATGTCGGAGAGCCTGGAGACAGACCCGGCCATTGCCGCCGCCAAGCAGAGCACACGGCTAAAGGACACCCCCCCTCCACAGCAGCCCAACTGTGGCTGTTAGTGCGGCCACCAGCAGCGGCAGCTCCAGCCCGTTCTGTTGCCAACAGAGTATTTATGAATGGTCTATATGCCTTTATTTATAACGTCTGATTAATTTATTTGGGAGAACAGTCTTTTATTTTACATCAGCAGCTGGTCAAGTATGTATATAGAGAAGCTATTATTAGTTTGTGAGGATGATCCTCTTTTAGCATCTGTTTTTTGCATGCAGGATGGATATTAGTTTCTCTTTTCTTTTTATTGTTTTACATTGTACTTGCTTCAGCTGGTGCCATGTCCTCAGACCACATTTGCCTAGAAGTGGTTACTGCTTCATCAGTTTCAAATTATATGCTCGAATCCTTGGGGTAGTGGCCAGGGTGTTTCAGAATACACTTCCTGAAGCCACTTATAGTTTTTCCTGTCTGAAAATCAATTTAGAAATATTACTCTAGCAAGCTAATCACTCATTCTGTCCAGATCATTTGTACAAGGGACATTTCCTGGAGCATAATGCCTTGGCAAACCTGGGCTCATTTAAGCTGCACACCATGGCTGCTTGGAAACTGCAGGGAGTGGGAAGGACAAACCTCCAGCCTTCCTGGTCCCAAACCCTCCAGATTTACAGCAAAGTAACACCCCTGCACGTTCCCAGCTCAGTCAGGGTGTTCATTCCAGATCCTCAGAGTTAGTAGGTATTTCATCCTGTACTATATTTACATTTCCTTGGGAACTGCATGCCTAATATCTTTCTGAAACTGGACTTAATTTCTGAATCTTTCATCTGAGAGAACTGCCACGACCTGCCTCAGCTGAGGAGGGCTGGCGCTCTTTTCAAGTCTACCTGTGTTAGGTAATAAAGTTCTGCTATCACCTCTGACAAAGCCAGATATATTATGCTCATAGCCAAAAACTTTCTTGTCATGTTTCTGCAAATCTGCATTTTTAAGCTTTTAGGAATTTCATCTTCCATTCAGTCACTGAACCGATTGCCACACTACAAAGGCCCTGTGTTTCAGCTTGGATCCATCATAGAGATGCTGCTGACGTCAGTGAGTTGGAGTTTGACCTCATTTTGGCTTTGCTGAGGATATCTGTTTTTTGATAAGACAATCAGAAATTCACAGGATATTTAAAAGTTTTAGGAGTAATAAATAGTTTCAACATTTACGGAGTTAAACTTAATAAAATCATAAAATCAGGAAAGGGTTGTGAAGACGATGCTAAAAAGTACTCACTAGTAATTAGCAGCAGTTTCTTACATTTTTGCCCTGTGGTATACGGCATTATTTGGGTCACACTGACATTTTTTAACTAAACAGTATAATTAAGAAAGCATTAACTGTGTTGTTATTTCTGTTAGACTTGCTCTAGGACTAGGTTGACATTTCTCAACACACAAAAAAAAAATGTCTGCAACACCAAAAAATGAAAGGAAGACAGGTTAAAAGGCTTGAATAGGTTGAAAAGTTGGATTTTGCAGCCATGTGCTTCATGGCAGTCCCATGATTTTGCTCAGATTTAGACAAGAAAAATCACGATCCTGGAACTCTCAGTTCTCAGCTGGAACCTGGCTATTGTAGGGGAACCCCCAGAACCACAGTCTTTTGGAAGCAATTTATTGTCACTTCACCAAACATCCTAAAACTTTAGTGTGAGTTCTGGGAGAACAGCAGGACTGGGATTTTCAATTATCCTTTAAATAATTTGAATTTTGTCTTGGTCTAATTCTGTTCCTGATGACTTCTGTGATAGAACAGCGATTTTCTTATTTGAAAACAGAATTAGCCCGATACTGGACCCTTTCAGAAATCCCATCCCAACCTGATCAAGCTCAAGATTTAACCATGCAGACACACGTATCTCATAGCCACTGCCTCTTAAGCTGGTCACTGGAGAAGACAGGAGCAGGATTTGGTAGGATCCCTGATCTAAACACAGTTGTAGCACAGTTCTGTCAAGAGCAAGGTTCAGGCTAGCAAAAGACTTACTGTAATGATACAAGCAGGCTGGATCATTACACTGACTATAATACATTCCAAACTATTTTCTGCCTCATCACAATTCCTGGTGGCAAAGCACTCCCGTGATGAAACCCAGTATGCTTTGGCTTTGCACCCATCTGTTATCCCTTTCAGTGCAGATACAGGGCTGAATATCACAGGAGGCAGCCACAGGTAGCCCCTTCAGCTGCAGTCTGGTCTGGGGCAGCAGGTGAGACACAGAGCATGGCAAATCCCTGAGGGGCTAGACACCTCCCGGCAGAGGCTCCTGAGCTCCACAGTGCCAGCTGAACTAATACTGCACAGTGCATTTTCTGAGTTACGATCCAGGCTGACAAATGCTGTTAGTGGCAGGCTACTGTGATGCATGGCCAGTACCTCAGACTTGCAGTGTCCTGCTTGCTGCGTGAGCCGCCTGGGGCAGGAGAAATTCCCGGGCAGCAGCAGGAGCGCCGGCGCCGGCAGAGCCGTCCCGTGGAGCCTGCACGTTGGCTCTTCCGACAGCAGCTCATGTGCATGAGCAGCCACTTGGCTGCTCCTCACTGCCCAACCAACAGGTTTCTCCCTTGGTTCTTTGTTGTGGGTTTGATTTACTTGGAACTTTCTGGTGGTATTTGAAATACCTACGAGCTAGCCTGATCTTCTGTCAAAATGCACTCTCTGAACCTCTATGTACGTGACTGTTACCTGGGACTGTTTGTTCCCTTGTGCTTATCCTTAATGTATGAATAGAGAAACTACCTGAGCAACAACATCTGTGTGGCCTTTGCAGAGCATCAGTCTGAAAAATTAAGTTTTCCTCCCAGTCTCCTGAGCTCTGTATATCCAGCTGTACTACCTGCACCTTCTTTATTTTAGGAATGAAGTGCTATTTTATGGTGCACAAAGTCTGCAGGAGTTTGATCGTAACTTGGAGAGTGCTTTGAGTTCAGTTGTCTTTTCTTAAGGGAAGAATGATGGTGCAAATCCTATATCTGATGAGGACAGCTTTGCGTCTTCAATAGCAGACAAATGATGTTTACTTGCAATTCAAAAGAGACCCCAAAACTTCAAAAGTCAATCTCCCCCAAAACTACTCTTTATTGCATTCACTTGTGAGACTAAATGCATTCACTTGTGAGACTTGTGTGACTAAATAAATTCTGCTCTGCTATTACGACAGATTCCCCCTTGGCCCGTTTCACATGCAGACATAAAACACACAAGCCAAGTTACTCTTTAGCAGGACTCATTTTGTAATTTTGTGATGTAAAACTGCAAGGATGAAAAATCCTTATAGGGGTTAAAGCAACATACCTTCAATTGTGCCAACAGAGGATGTGGATTTGCTTGATTTACACCATTTATCTGTACGCAGTCTCTTCAGTATGGCTTGACCCCAAATTCTCCAAGGCTCTTCATCTGTTAGGTCTCAATTCAAGAGGCAAATCGGTTTCCAAATTCAATCTTTTTCTTGGGTCAGTTTTCTTTATTAAGTGGTTATTTTAAAATATATTTTTTCTTTTTTTTTAATCTTTGTTTATACATGGGTGCTAACTTAGGCAGCATCTACAACTGCACATGTACAGTATGCATATAGAGCAGTACGTCTTTGACACTCATTCAGTTCCCACTGCTCCTTGTTCATGCTCAGTGAAGCCTTCCCTAAGTACCAGAGCAGAATTTAACCAGAAAGTCTCATTCACACCAGAGATCAGCTGGGTTAAATTTGCAGACTGTAGGATTATCATCATCCATCGTTCCAGCGGGCGTAAATGGTGTGCCATTTATAGCCCAAGGTACCTGGCGTTTGATTTGCGGGAAGAGATGGGAAGGGGAGAGAAGCATAAATCCTAATCTTCTCATAGCTTCAGGATCATGCATGCATAACATGCAGAAATAAAAGCTAGGGATTGTTTACTACTTTTGGTGATAAATTTCCCTGAGTAATCCTGACATGTACCTGCAACTGGTGTTAAATGAAATCTGTTTGTGTTGTAATTCTCATTTAATATTTTGTCAATAATGTCAGATATGTCGTGCTTCAGTCGAACTGTCAGAATGCGTAACTTATATACTAGTGCTTGTGGAACTGAAATGTCTTAAATGTTGCATGAAACTATGTTATAAAAATAGATATGTTTTCTATTTTTTGAATACCTCAGAACTGAGGGATCATGGGCCAATAAGTGCAATATTTAATGACTTACTCAGTGTATATAAACTTGTGTGAAAGGGAGAAGTGTCATGTATGCGTGATAAGATGTTGATGATGCCTGTGTGGCTCAAGAGTTTTCTAGTAGCTGTGTGTGTCTTGTAGTAAAGCCTATAGAGTAAATGCTTTACCAATGTAGTGTAAGAATACTCTTAAGTCATTTGAACTATTTTTCATATGTGAGACAGTGGTAAAAGATATCTGTATGTTTATTGCAAGTGCATGTCAATTTTACTTTTAGAATCGTGAGTGTCCTTTTTGAAAATGATAATGTTATATGGACAGTAGTTGGGCAGTGCTTGCAGTCAGAAGATTAGCCTATTATCCTATCTGCATAGATTTTTAAGGCATGTTCTCCAAAAGCATTGAAGGACCCCTCTTGGCACTCATCACTTACAGGGAGTAATTTATTCCTGAAAGAATTAGTTATATGCTCTGTCTGCCTGTAATGCATAATATCATGTGAACATGTTTTCCTTAATCTGATAGAATTAATACATAATACTTACCAGAAATAGTAAATACATGTATTCAGTACTCTTTTGGATGACTTGGCAAAGTTAAGTGGATGGCTCAAGTTCACATTTTTGGGAACAGTTTACAGGTCACAGTCAAAATGGTCCAGCACAGTGGATGGAGACCTTAATCAATCTCCTCTGTCTGTTAAGTTTCTTAACCCTCTTTAGATCCTAAAGGCAGAAGATGTATTCCTAAAAATACTGACCCAGCTCTGCACTCACCTGCTACCCAGCTCTCACTGTGGAGTAACTCCACCATTAGCAGCAAAGTTGCAGTACCAATCCGCATCCCGGAATCCAACCGTGAAAGGAAAAGGAGACAACCCAGCATTTCTTTTTCCTTTCCTGTTAGCCTTGCACGTTTCTAACAACTTGGTTAAGCATGTGAGTAAGCCTGTTTCTGTTCAGCTCAACCCTTAAGCACATTAGTTACTTTAAACCCTCAATCTCGGAACTGCCAGTGGTTCCCAGCTGTGCCTAGGGACTCTGCAGAGAAGGAGCTAATTCTGCTAATTCCTGCTGCATCTCTGGTTTCAAAGGAACAAGCCATGTGCTCTGGGAAGTTTCTAAATGGAGACAGGCCACTGAATCTGGGCCAAGGGGAGTTAACTGTTTTAGCTGAACGATTTCCATAACCAATTGTTTTCATTAGCACCATGATAAAAGGTAAATGATTAGATTTTGAGATTGATCTGATAGATTTTTGTGACAATGTAAGAGGTTGATGTAGGCATTTTGTTTGTTTGTTTGATTGTTTTTTAATTAACCTGACCAGGAAAAGAATCAAACTCTAAGGCCTGCTGGAAACCAGGAACATATTTTCCTTTGATATAACATCAAATAATTTCTCTGAGCAGGTGAAATAGCCAGATTGCATTAAGGAGCACATAACAACACTCGAAGTGGCCTGAGAAGCTTTTAAAATGCTTCCGTCTTTCTGTACCATGATGCCATGACACCATCCACAAAATTTAATAGATGAGAGTGAAATGAAAATCTGTCTTGAGAGTGATTTAGGATTGTTTAATAAAAAAAAAATGGATGTCTTTTCAGCTGAGCAGCAGACAAAGTAACAGTCATAATAGGAGGTACAACTTAAATATAGACATACAGGCTGCCGCAGGACTGAGGATGCATTACCTAGATTTTTTTACTGCTAAGTGACCTGACTGTTCAAGGGCTGGCAGATAATTTTACCTGGTATTTTTATTATTTCTCATAGACATGTGATTACATTAGTAAAAAAATAAATGCTTCTCTTGAAAATATGTAGCTGCTCTGGCCCCCTCAAGCTAACCTACTTGCTGAATACTTCTAGAAGGAAAGTTGAGGTATGTGCTAGAATACATTTGTGAGGGGGTGAGCCTCAACCCGTCCCTCCTCCCCCAGCTCTTACTGCAATATAGTGACTGTAGTCCTAAAAAATATGTTAGTTTAAAATGCTGCTGGGTGACAAATGTTGTGAATCTTCTGCGTACGTCCATGGGAGCTCTTGTCTGAACGTGAAGTACAAGTTTTATCCACGTGCAGAGTTTTAATTCTATGTGGAAGTAGAGACTGTGTATTCCATTGGATATTCTGTTCGTATGTGACTTCTGTATACCAAGTGGATTTTGTTTATTTTTTTGTTGGAGATTTTTTCCTTTTGCGATTACAATAAATATTCAAGAGACTCTATTCATGAATTTATCAGTTGTTGTGACATGGGGGGTCTTACCCAAGGGTCTTGCCCTTCTCCCTTGCCCTTGCTCCGGTGTGATCACACCAAAGGAATCCTGTTTTGTGCCTGTGCTGGCGGCTGGGTTTTCCGAGGCTCCAGGAAGTACTTGCTTTAAACAAGTACTTGCGGTTAAAAAATAAAATAGTGTTTAAAATAGCTTGAGACTCATCTGGAGGTGCCACACAGGATGTCTGTCTTTAGTCAGTCTCTTGAGTCTCTTTAATGCTTAAACAAGGTTTGGGGAAAGTAGCTTTAGACAGACAGTTTTTAAAATCCTGCCCTGCTCCTCTTTTTTTGAAGCTGCACTCCAGGGGGGAAGCTGTCTACAGCTCCCTTACTGCTGGTTTTATTAAGCAAGAGGAGAGGCAGGCTCTGACCCCAGTGCTGCACGGGCGCTCTCACCGCTCTGCATTGCAACCTCTCCCGATGGAGAGAGCTCCGCGCACGCTGCACCAGGAGTGCCTGCGAAGAGGGAGGGAATGATGAGCTCAGCAGCAGCTGGTGGGTGTCCGAGGTGGAATTTTCCTTCAGGCTATCTCTTCTGTTGCCACCGGGGAGCAACATCAAAACGTGCAGAAAATAAGCCCATTTCAAATTAGAGTTTGTTTTATCTGCTCAGTAGTAAGAGACAGAGAGGCTCTCTGGCACCTTCTTTGGATGCAGATGCACAACCATCCACATGCCACCTGGCAAAACAGAGAAACACTCACATGTTACTTTACAGCTAAAGCAGCACACAGCTGAGCTGCTCAGGGTCCATGCACCTCATACGTACAAACCATACAAACATCTGAACAAGCGCCTGCCCCCTCTCAGGGAACACGGACCGCAGACAAGGCTGGAGGTGCTTGTTCAGCTCCTTCCTTTGCCCCTGCAGCAACGCCGCTCACCTCCACTTCGCGGCACGCGGCCGGCTGCCCTGGCCCTGCTCCAGCCGGCCACAGCCCTCCCCTGCTGCAGATTCAACCCCCCCAGCTGGGAAATGTAGCACCGAAGACGAGGGCAAATGCACAAGTGTTCTCCTACCACCATGCACATTTTCAAAGAAAAATGATTTTTTTAATAGTCTTTGCCTCACTTTATCAGTTCCTCGGGCGGCCGTGTCAAGCCTGCAGGATGGTACTAAGACCTGGGGAGTGTGCAGGATTTCAGACATAGCAGGAGCTCCCCTGCTCTGCACTCTCCTCTCAGGGCCCCCCTGCAAGCCAGGTGCCCCATTTCCTTTCTGAATGTGACCCTGACTTTTCCACCAATCGCTTGATAACTCCTTGCAAGGCTTGCAAGTCCCTGCATGTTCAGGGAGAAGAAATACACAAGAAATTGACATCTCCTTGCAAAGCTGAGAGGCCCCCGTGCACTCAGGGTGAAGAAACGCTATAGCATTTTACTGGGGCAAGCAGTGTGCTCCATTTAGTTGCACTAATTGCTAGTTGCTATTTCCTAACTGAAAAGCAGATCCCTATAGCAATTGCGCCAGTTAATGGTGGATATTTTTATCACAAAGATCTTGCGCCGGTGTATAAAATCAGCTAACTAAAACTTGGTGGTTGTTGCTCCCCTGGGTTATTTTAGTGTTTCCTTTAAAGAGCTATCATGACAGGTAGCACCCCGACGCCAAGGTCCCATAAATGCAGAAATTGCTAGCACAGAGCTGAGGTGCCTGCTAGCTGCTTCCAGAACAAAATGGAAGAATCTCAGAAGGACATTATGGAGACTCACTGGCAGCAGAACCTAACTCTGCACTGGACTCACTAACATAGCAGGTTACCTTGTCAGACACCTCAAGGCTAGACAAATGGGTGGTTTTCCTTCCTTTGTTTATATTCAAAAGAGAAAATGTGACCTTTTTTGTGCTGGGATTCTGGGAAGTGACTGTTGTTTTTGAAAATGAGGTACATAACAAATAACCAAAAGCGCTATTCACTGTGCCAGGAAAGGTATGGACAAACGCTGCAGGAGAATCATGAGCCACGTACTGCACGTGTGCACGACTGCAAGAGCCAAGTCACAGCAGAAAAAGGCAGCTGGGCCTGGTTGTTTTTGATGACCACAGATACCTCACTAAGGTCCGCAAAGCAGCATCCAAGCCTGAGCAACAGAAACGGTGATCTCAAGAAAGAGCAGCCACGCTTCCCTGATTGCCTGTTTGCCTTGAGCTACCCTCCAAGCTCCAGCCACGAGGTTTCTGAACGCTGTGTTTGCTTGCACTTCTCAGGCAGGTGTTGTCCCATTCCACGAAGTGTGGGCTCGCACTAGCTAAAGGATTCGTCTCACAATGCTAAAAGTACGGAGGTCTGGGGGAAAGCCCGGGGCAAGAGAACAGAAGGAGAAGAATAGGTCTGTGACAGATACACAAAATCTTGGCATAGAAAAATCAGTAAATTAGGACTGATCCAATCCTTCCATTTTAGAGGTCCCAGGCTTCTGGCAAATCAAAGCCATGTACAGTTGGTAAAGTTTGCTGTGGGGCTTAAATGGGAGGCAAAGCATTACTGGCTACAAAGATCACCTCTGCTGGGAGGAAGGGGGTTCACAGGAAAAGTCAGTGCTGACCCTTGCTACTGTGGTCAGAGCAGGGCCAAAATTGGCCCTGTTATTTCAGCATGACATTGAACTGCACTGTGCTGTGTGTGCTTGAAGGCTTCATCTAAAAAATCTTTTTCCCTCTCTTCTGCCTCTGTCGTTTTCTTTGGGCTGAAATAAAAATTAGACGTCAGAGACACCTTTTATCTCAGTGACACCTCTGCTCTCACAACAAGAACCAGCTCTATAGCACATGCAGGTATTTCTGGATAAAAATCTCTGCACACCTCCCTCCCAGTCAGTCCCCCATCACTCGGGAAGGCAAAGCATTTGCCTTCCTCCTGTGTGGTTATAACTGCATTAGATAGCCCTCTAATGTGTGTGTGGTGCAAATGCACCTTGCTGCAGCAGCACATTGCACTGGAGAGATCAACCCCTTTGTATAAAATTGCCCTAAAGGAAGAAGGAAGGTCCGGAGGAATCCTGACCAGAAGTGACTTTTCTGATGCCACTGCAGACCGAAGGAGAGCTGCTTGCCTTCTCACTGCACCCCGGGGGAGCCGCTTTCCAAAAGGGTCTGCTCTTTCCTTACTTGAGCATTTGCTCTGCACATCACTGTCATCAGCAGAGCATCCACACACCTCCCTGGATTTCTTGCCATCCACCCGACCCTGGCAGTTTCGGAGACCCCGGCCTCCAGAGGCAGGGTGGGAAGCAGCACCTATTGCTATGGGGAGCTGAAGAGTCAGGGGTAGGAGAGAGAGCTCTTCTGGAGAGCATGTGAGAAAGGGGAAAACAGGCAATCTGTAGACAGGTGACTACAGGGAAGGAGGCAGAAGACCTGGCAGAGCAGCCTGGTGATGGGAATCAGAAAGGACCCAGGACGGGGGTCTTGCCATAGCGCTGCCATGGAGGCCCACGCAGCCACGAGGGGCTCCCACACTGAACTTCACTTTTAGATGTTCACGTGGGCTGCAAGGGGACTCCTGGTCTGGCTCAACAGATGTGTGCAAAATACTTCGATTAAACAATAGCAATTTCTGTTTCATATAAAAGTGTGGACTAAACAAGTCAAAATAATCCTTTACAAAGGCCAGTTTGGCAAACAGATAATCTGAACATTATTGTGCTGTGTAGAATCTGCATCCAGCATTTTTTTTTTCAGAGCATTTTTCACTGGGACCAGGTTTGTCAATCCAGCTTCCCTGTCGTGGGCGCTTCCACGCCAGCCCGCTCCTGTGAGCGGCAGCACAGGCTCCACGCGGTCCATGGAGCAAGCTGCTGTGACGCGCTGGCCCCGCTCTGCACCCGCTTTGCTCTGCGCGCCGCACGCTGGGTGCTGGCCCGCACGAGCCGTGCGGCGCCGGGCGGCTCCCGGCCTGCCCTTCCCCGCGGGCCGCTGCGAGGCAGGGGCTGCCCGGCTGCAGGGCCCGTTCCCGGCCTGTGACCGTGCGTCTGCCGGTGCCCGCGCACGCCGCTTTGGCTGCCTTCCTTGTCCCAGAACTGCGCTAGAGAGGGGCTGTTTGGGATCACCATGTGGAAAAAAGCGCTGGTTTATCCCAGGAATGGCTGCACCTCCAAATTTAGATGATGTTAGATTTGAAGAAAATGCATTTTGACCTCTCTACCAGCGTTTTTTTGCTTTGGGTGTGTGAGGCAGGGGGTTAAAACGCCCCGGAGGTGGCTGCCAGCCGAACTGCAGGCTACGAGCAGCAGAGGGAGCGACAGAGCCAGCTTGGTGCTGCCGCTCGTGCGCCGGCTGCTGCCACCCCTCTGGGCTTGGCGGAGCCTTTCCTCGAGCATTTCCTTCAAATCCCCTTTATGTGCCTGTATGTGGCTTTTTTTTGTTTCTGGGGGAGAAGGGGGGTGAGAAGAAGAAGAGGAGTTCTTATCTCCAGCCAGAAATGAGTGCCCTGTCTTGGCCACGATGTGACAACAAGGCTTTCACCTCCGTCTCATCTCCTGCTGAATCACACGCAAATATCCTCCTCACAGCTCTTTTAGCCGGCGCCTTCCCCCATGCCCATACAAGCATGGGAAAAGTTTCTTTTCCTTCCAGGCCCTTTCTTCCTTTTCCCACACCGACGCCATCCGGCTTTCCCGAAGCGCACGCTGTCGCCGCGGCTGGTGACACTTCTCAGCGCTGTCTTTAATTAAAGCTTTCGGCATTGCCATTCCTTTGATTTCCCCAGCCATGAGGCTGGCTCCGGGACCGCTGTGCGATAGGCTCCCACAGGCTCTCCAGGACGCTGGCTTTATGCTTTCCGTTGTCTGCGCTTGAAGGGCTTTTGTCCATATTCCGAGTATGTCGGGGATGTGAGGCTAGTGTTGGAGGGCTTCTGTTGAGGAAAGGGGAGGAAGGGCAGGCCAGGGAAATCCTTCCTGCTGTCAGCTCTCCCATGGCTCTCCCATGGTTTGGACGCTTTGGGCTGGCTTTTACGCTAAGCGGAGATGGAGGGCAGAGCTGGCTGCAGCCACGCAGCTGGCTCCCTGCTGAGACATCAGGGAAAGTCTGCGCGGTTTCTGTCTGGGAGAAAAGGCTTTGTCTCTCCTAGCACCCTCCACGCCAGCTGCGTGGCCAGGGGGAGCCAGCCTTTCCCGCGCCCTGAATTAGCCTGAGCACGGGGTGTTTGGTCTCACAGGGCACGGGATGACCATCTTCCCGTTGGGATAATGGTCCCTCCTGGGCAGTGCTCCTGCAGGTCTCTTCATGTTCTACATTTGCAGGTGGGTTTGATGGTATCTAAAATATCATGAACAACTGATCCCCTCACATCCAACCTGCAAATGAAGAGAGTAAATACTCTTAGCAGCAAAGTCCACTAAGACTTTGGGGTCCTCCTTCACAGTGCTCCCCATCAATTCTCATGTAAAGATGTGACTTTAAGCTCTCATTTTCACTGGTGGCCACTGACAGAACAAGAGGAAATGGCCACGAACTGAAGCATCAAAAGTTCCACGGGAGCTTAAGGAAAAAATTCCTGCCAGTGAGGGTGACAGAACCCTGGCACAGGCTGCCCAGAGAGGTTGTGGAGTCTCCTTCTCTGGAGATCTTCAAGATCCGCTTGGATGCAGCCCT
>JAUBNY010000700.1:9430927-9443507 GCA_032275445.1 Crypturellus soui
TGGCCTTGTTGAATTTCATGAGGTTTTTGACTGCCCAGGTGTCTAGTCTGTCCAGGTCCCTCTGGATGGCAGCGCAGCCCTCTGGAGTATCTGCTACTCCTCCTACTATCGCTACTCCTGCGAATATATCCTTCGCAGTAAGAATAGTTGATTCCAACTCCTGATCATGGTTGAAAATACTTGTTGCTGAATGAGTTTTACAGGAAAGGAATGCCAGAGCCAGTATGTTTCTGGAAGACTGAGTACTAGGAGGCAAGGTTTTTTATTTGGTTGTTTTTATCCTGTTTTATATACACATATATTCATGTATATGTAGACATACGTATCTATCCTAGGCAGTAGAATTTGGAAGCAGTGAGTTGCCCTGGATTAGGAGCAGCAGAAAGATGGCCATGACAGCACTTAACCAAGGAACTGGAAGGTAGCAGAGTGTCAAGATGATAACACACAAACTACAAAGAAAGAAACCTTGTGTCACTAGGAGAAAAAGCATCTGAATCATCTGGCCTAAAAGAAAAGGACCCCTAAATGCAAGGACATGGGGACAGGGAGAGTGTGGGGAGTTACTCAGAGCAAAAGTAGTAATAAATAAGTGGGAAGTGATAATGAAATGCCTTGGGAGTGATGAACTACATTTAAAATACAATTGACACATGGGTTATTTCTTCAGAGCTGTGACAGAATTTGATTTGGAGGAGCAGCAGATTCAGGCTGCAATAACTCTCCTGCTCTGCAACCTCTTCCAACCCCTTCCCGGCTCCTAGGTGCCGGGAACTGCCTAGGGGAAGAGATTTTGTTACAGCTGAGCTACTGGAAGGGGAGGTGATACTTAATCCCTTCCTCAGTTCCTGTCAGGAAAAGGATCCAAGCAGTCGTGCTGGCAGTAACCCCACGAGCAGAGCGTGGTAGAGCAGCATGGCAGAGTCTTCACGGCATCTGCCACAGCAAAGCTCCAGGATTGCACATATCTCCTAATATGCACTGACATCCTAATTAACTAAAAGTTAATTAGCATTGCACATAAGCCACAATTAACCAACTTCAGTCTTTTGACTCACTCCGTAGTTTCTAAGATGACCATGTTAAAATCACTGCTAAAATATTTGTCTTTAGCATAAAAATGGAAGTAAACACTGACAGAGCTTGGCAATTCTGTTCTTTTTTTGTCAGTTTGGTCTATTTTGTCCAGTCTATTGCCTTATTTAAGCTTCAGAGAGGCAGTATTTTACTTCTTCAGTGTGCACAGCCTCTGTGACTTCCTGTACCTTCCTGCAGCTGGAAGGGAGAACACAGGTCCTAAGAGTGTCAATTTGCTCCATCCATCTCAGCTAAGTGTTATATTCAAAGTCTATTTCAATCATTAAAATGCCATCACCTGCTTGATCCTTGAGACTTTCCTGATCACCACAATATAAAAGGTATGAAATGCACTTGAAGTTAAACCAGAGTTCATTATGTTGAATTATTTGCTTGTATATCTGCACTCATAGGCTATTTTAAGATAGATCTGTGCTATGTTCCTAGTACATAAAACAGAAACTCCATAGCACATGTGTGCATATTTCTGTATATTAATCTGCTCAATTTTCTTGTTACCTCTTATGCCTAAGACTATTTGTTTTGCTGCTTTTGGATGGAGGAATGGATATGGTAGATCAGGACTGAGTGCCTCATTCCAGCTCTTGACTCTGCTGGGGGAATGAGATCAGCCAGTCAAGGCATCATCTTACCTTAGTTTGAACCTTAGTTTAAACTGTTAATAGAACAGCTAGAAGACTTTGCACTGAAGCTGTCAATATACATTCATATATTTCTTCTTATCGACACGTTTGCAAGGAGGGTACTTGTTATATAAAGTCTGGTCAGATGTGTGCTGGTGCTATAGCAGCTTGAATTAGCCTGGGTGCCAGTGACCTGTGCTGGTCAGCCCCTTTCTGATAAGCACAAACTAATGCCCCCAAAAAACATCTTCATCCACACACTCAGGCAAAACTTCCCATTCCCAACAAGCAAGGAAATATTTCCCTTCCACACACACTGGGCATGGATTATTTTGTAGCTATTTTACTGAAGCGCATAATAGTTTCCAAAGCCACACGTTTCAAAAGGTCTCTAAGCAATAGTGATTTCTTTCCAAGTTTTTTGGAAAACTTTAACTCATAGTTGTGTACAACAGACTCTGTGCTGTATTAAGACTTGTTAGCTAATGTCAGACACCAACCCACCTCCTTGAAATACACTTGGATAGTTTCTGTAAGTAACTAGACTGTAACATCCCCCTGTACCGGGGGAAGCAGCTACTTTATTTTTGGTTAGATGCGATGATAAAATAAGTTTCAGATGATCTAAAATAGGACTCCATCTGCTGTGCCCACGGTTAAGCTGTTCGTCTTTGCTCTGGCTGCGCAGTAGGCCTGGTTTAGTCTCTGAGCAGTCCCGCAGACCTCTCCCCAAGGCCGTTTCATGCCGCACGCGGCTGCCGGGAGGTGCCTCCTGCTCTGCGGGCGAGCTCTGGCCGTGCCCCTCAGTGCTCGCTGTGCACAGTGCTCTCCCTGCACGCCCGGGCCCTCCGCGCGCCGCCGGCCAGGCCCGCGCTGCCTCCTGCCCACGCATGCTCCTCGGTGATAATTCTCCCACCAGGATAACATCCCCCCTGCATCATGCTTTCCTATCAGCCATCCCTCCCCATCCCCATCCCAGGGGATGCCGCAGAGCCCGCGCTGGAGGGATATTCTGGAAGTCCTAGTGCCCAGAGAGGCTGCACAGATGTTTGTCTGGCTATAAAGCATTTCACGATCAAACCTCAGGGCATTTTACGTCTGTTAACGAAGGGATCCTCAAAGACTGGCTGATCCAGGAGGCCGTGTGCTCATCCGTCTCTAGCAGGCACAGTAATTCTGCTGTATGAGCCCTGCTGCAAACTTCAAGGTTGTTTTTCCTATTGTGTGTTTGGCACCTCCTCTTTGGGAACCTTCATTTCACCTTGGATGCTGGATTCAGCTTTTTAAACCTATCATTATTATTATCTACAGCAAGAAGCTGTGATTTTGTTTACTTCTTTTACAAACCAAACCATTCTTTCAAGAGCTTTGGAATAACAGCAGCTGGGTAGCTCTAAAAAAAAATACAAAACAAAACAAAAATAAAACCCACACAATTCCCACTGTCACCATTGCAGAAAACAATGCCGACAAGCCCAGCTTCTGCGGTGTATTAATTATTGATGAAGCTGAACACTGGAGCAGCCCAGCTGAAACGGCACGAAGGATAAAGGAGTGATTCATACCCGTTCTCGTGCTGCCGTTCCAGCGTCCTGCTAATCTGCTCAGGGTAATTCACTCTATTTCCATGACCCGTGGTTCAGACCCCCTGCTTCCTTTCCCCTTTTTTGAATCAGACACAAAACCCTTTCCTATCCGTTGGAGGAAATCTGAATTTCCCAGGGATGGAGTGGGCTATCAATATCCATAACCTGTGAATACCCCAGCCCTGCAGTGGCACCTAAATGGAATATGGGGCTCTAGAAGTCAAGACTTTTATGAAGGATATTTCCCTACTGATCTTTTTACTTTTTACGGTAATGTGCTGCTACACCTAAGTTCAATGCTTAAGTATTAAGGTGTGTCCCAAATAGCAGTTCCTATCCACCAGCACCCTGCCATGCAAAAGCCCAGCAGCCAGTGATCGGCCTTTCCACAGGGCTGGATGCCGTGCACTCTGTGCTCACTCTGTGTCCTGTAGCGCCCTTTGTAAAGACCATCCGTGGGTGCAAGACCTATTCCCAAAAAGCTCTAGGGGTCCTACCTGCTAGAATACTGATCTGTCACTGAGGGAGCAGGACAGGGAAGCACTGGGATTTCATATTCATGAAAATCATATGTGTCTTCCTTCTCCTGGATCTAGCACAGCCTGCGTACCAGCGCTAAAGGGAAGCAAACTTTAACATTTTAACATTTTCTCCCCAGAGAAAAAAAAATGTTGCTGCCAGAGAGGGGTCATGGCAACAAGGAGAGCTGCAGGAGACTCTGGTGTCTGCCCCAAATCTCCACCTGCTTGCAAAGCTACAGCAAGCACATGTCCCCGTGCAATGTCACCATCTCGTTCGGTTTTTATTTTAACTGTTCACCACGCACTGAGTTCTCAGGAGAAAAACAAGCCAGGCAACCTGCTAGGGAAACATGCTTCATAACCACCCACGCCTCCTCCTCAGCAGCAGCTTGTGCAAACAGCCCATCTGGAGGAGATGAACTTTACATGAGGAGATGAACTTGCCGCCATCCCATGGGCAAACAGCACTGGGGCTCTGCTGCCGTCGCGGGGCTGGCAGAGTGTGGGACTGGCAATAGCCAAGGGAGCAGAAAGCCCCAGGGTTTAACGCCACCTGAGTCAGACACAGGGGCTAATAACTGAATGGGAGCTATAATAAAATGCTTAAAGAAAAGGCATCCCTATCATCTCTCTGGGCAGCTTGAGAAGGCTGGTATTAATATATTTGTAAAGGTATAGCTTGTGCAGGGAATTTTGGGAGCAAAAACGGTCAATGCCACTTGATATTTCTCATAAAGAATGAGAAACAGGGACTTCAACTGAAACACCCCCTGGGTGTTGGGGTGAGAGGGAAGGGGCACAAGGAAGGGGCTCTGCAAGCCCTGCTAGATACGTGCTCTTGCTGTTGTCCGTACGCACGTCACAGCCCGAAGGAGGCTCTTTGGGCTGTGCTCTGCGGGACAATGTCACCCAAGGCAAAACACATCCCTGCACAACGTCCTGACACGTTTGTGGGCAAGCTGCTCAGTTTTCCTCTCCCACTGGCCAAGGAGACTGCTGCGTGGTGCCAAGAGTGCAATATCCCCCCCAGAGTGACGCCACTGCTGTGTCACCCGCAGAGCAAGAGATGCACAGATGAGGCCGGGCTGTCGTCAAGTTATTGGTTGTCAGGAATTCCTAAGTGCTGAGCATGGGAGGCTTCACAGCTCATGAATAAAAGATTTCACTACATCCTTGAGGGATGCGGGAATAGCGTCATTGGAAACGCAAGCTCCAGCAGCTGAGGAGGCCTCCCAAACACAGAGGTATCTGATGCAAAGGGAGACGCGCGTGAAAATACCACACACAAATATGTGCTCAAAGCTTCGGTCAGCCCATGAGCACGGCAGAGCAGTGCAGTGGGGCCTGGTGCCTGCTCCCAAGAGCTGGGCATCCCCCGGGGGCCTTCAACATGTGCCCCATGGCCGGCATGGCATGCAGCTGGGGCGGCCTGTGCCAGGCTCAGGCTTTTGGCCTCCGCACTCGCCCTTTCCAGGCCTGCTCCCCACTGGTGAGCAGCCCGGTGAGCAGCCCGTGCTCGTGAGGAGAGCAGGAGGCGCGTGCAGCGGTAGCATGCGCCCGCGGGCCCGATGGGGAGAGCGATGACAGTAACGCAGGGGGCGCCGCGCTGAGCTGCTGCACTCGCCAGGCAGCTCTGCAGGCACCGGCCCGGCCACATGCTGGGGAGAAGCGCACATAGCGGCACTAAGGAGTGCTCTGCCGCGGGATCTCCTGTGCCACCAGGCACTAAGGAGTGCTCTGCCGCGGGATCTCCTGTGCCACCAGGCACTAAGGAGTGCTCTGCCGCAGGGCATCCTGTGCCACCAGGCACTAAGGAGTGCTCCGCCGCGGGACCCCCTGTGCCACCGAGCGCACGGAGGCCCTGCCCTGCTGCAAGCGCAGGATGGGGCAGCAGGAACGGGGCGATGCTAAGCTGGAATCCCAGCTCAAGCCAGGGGTTGTTGTTAGGGAAAAACAAACAAACAAACAATCCTAGAGCTTCTTTCCTGAGAGGAAAATACTTTGCTTTTTTTGCAATAAATGGCTCTCTGGTTTGAAATAAAGAAATCGCTGTAATCTCTGCGAGAAACCTTACCACTTCTCTTTCCCCACCCCTGACCCACCTTTTGGGCAAAGAACCAGCCCACTGCTGGCCACAGAGAACACAAATTTATAATATATTTCCTTAAATCCTTTTAAAGGCAGAGCTTGTGAGGTTAAAACTGGTTTGTGTGGCTCCCAGCATCACTTTGCTCAGTTCTTACAGTGACATTTTTGCCAGATCCTTGTCACCAGTGGGGTATCTGCAAGCCCAAAGAGCAAATGAAATCAGCTGCTGCTGCGGCTCTGTGTTTCCACTTGAATTTGTCTCACATCAGCTTCCAGTTATTTGGCTCTGCTGCCTGGGACTGCCTCTGCCTGCTAGGCAAAAGGACACACACTGAGGGGCGATCCTGTCATATTCAAGTCATATCTCCACTGTCCCTTAGATAAATACCCTCTACTCCTTAAATCATGTTAGACAGTAGGATTAAAGGGTAACTGACATTTTCTCCCGCACTTTCTTCCTTCTCAGGCTGCATCTCCCAGCCTTGCTCCCAGACCTGAACAGCAGTCTGTATCCCCCCTCAACTACCCTGGCGTGTTTGAACGAGCTCCCTGTCACTGCTGCTCATTAGTCCAAGCACTTCATTAGCCCTTTCCTCGCAATGCTGGGGTGAGAGCTAGTTCCATGCAGCTGAGATTACACTAGCCTCGTCTCACACCCTCTGTATCAGCAAGCCCACATTCCTTATTCCCAGGGGCATGGGGCTATTGGGGACCTGCAACATCAGAAGAGCAAGGAGGAAGAAGCCAGAAAGTGAGGGAGCACAAGTGCTTTGAAGCAGAGCTCTGGGTGCTTCTTTCTATGCTAGAAGTTTAGTAATTTCAAGGACCTCAAAATATTTGCTTTGAGAGAAATTAAAAATAAATTAACTTTATACCTGGCATACACAAAGGGAATTAAAATCAAGCTCCTGTCTCTTGTTTCCAGGGCATGGAATCAGGCTTGCTTTCCAAGGCTTTGAGGGTATGATTTGATCCTGATGGGGGTGTATTTCCCCTGCCCAGGTTTTGCTCCCAATTTGTCATGCTGATCTTGGTTGCTTGGACTTCCTATCCTCCCCCTTTATTAGTGTTGTACATTTCTCAAACAGTTTTGCTGACAAGATGAAGCTAGAGATTTTCCTTACCCTGCAGGCTATCCTAAACTGAACTAAAGGCTTTTGCCTTTCCAATCATCTTGAAATTTTGTCTTTTTTTTTTCCTGCAACATTTTTCTGCAAAATTATTTGTTGCTCGTGGAGAAACTGGGCTGTTCACCCCAGTAAACACTAGCTAGCATCTGTCTTTTTTTTCATTAGTGCTGCAGAGACATGAGCAAGAGAAGCTGCAGCCTGTTCAGACTTATTTGCTTTACTGGGAAACAGTGGAGTCGTTAGCTCGAAAATACATTCAGGTGGAACAGCAGCTGGCAGCAGTGAAGCAGGGGCTGCAGGTGGGGATTGCTCTGGGGTGGGGATGTGCCTACTTTGAGGTGTCGAGCTCACCATGCACCCAGATGTGACACCCAAGCTCCCTACTGAAAGGCTTTTAATAGCACTAACAGGCATTTGGGGGTGTTTTTTCCCCTTAAGCAAGATATCTCCCAATAAAGGCTGCTGGGAAAGCACGAGGAAGAGAGTGCTCGGAACAGCAGGTGCTGCCCAGCTCTTCAGCCCTGGTGCGCAGAGCGCTGCTGTCCCCTCCAGAGACTCGCCATGTCTTCTGCCATCACGCCTGCTTAAAGAGGAGTCCTTGGGGTTGGTAGTCCTTACTAGCAAATTCATCTCCAGATCCAAAGAAGGATCTAAAAGCCCGAAGGAAGAAAAAAAAAACACAGTTGTATTCCATCCAACTGTATGTTTACTTAGGCAACTAACCAACCCTCCCAACACTTGGATCAAGAGGCGGCTCTATTTTACAGACCAACTTCTTAACATCCATTCAGAACAGAGACCGGTGAATATTTAACAATGCTACTCATTTCTTTTCTGTGTTACCCCAGTGTATTGCTTTTCCAGGCAATCCATTGTCTCCTAGTTCCGGTACAACTGAGATTTTATTTTCTTTATTTTTCAGTTGCAAAATTTCCCTGAACTTGAGAGCAATGGCTTTTTTATGCATCTGTGTAGCAACTTTCTGGATCAGACTTTTTTAATGAAAAAACTTCTTCACTTTAACCGCACACTTATTATTATCTGTCCAAAACACAACAGGGTGACAAAAACACAGTAATCTTGATTATTCTGGCATTATGATTTCTCTTAAGAAGTTACAACTATGGCATGTATAAATGTTTTATCTTGCAAAAGAAAATGAAGTACAGTAACTAGGCAGAATCAACTCATGCTTTTATTTCCATTGCATATAAAAATTCCATATGAAGGTATTGATGTACAATACTATCCCCTAGGCTGTAAGAGAGGCTAAGAAACCAGTGAAAGAATCACCATGTGCAAGGTTCACACAAGTTGCCACTCTCAAGACATACTCAAAAGAAAAATCAAATTAAAACAATAACAAAAATTGTTCAGGATTTCTGTCATTATAGTGTCCCTTTTATACTGTTTAAAACAAAAGCAATCAAATTCCTTTGGGCCAGGGCTGCTAAAAATCTACAGTTTGTGTCAAAAAGGAGGCTCTGTTTTTCTTTGAAAAAGAATCTCTCCTTTTACTGAAGAGTTGGCATGCTACACGGGCTGGGCATCGCTAGGATGGGGAAGAGGTACTGCCCTCGCACTGGCAAATTCACTGCTATAGGGAGTTCAGCGTGCTCGCGAGCAAGGTGATATTCACACTGCAAAAGACGCTCAGGTCCAACTTGCAAAACTAATACTAGTGTTATTAAAAGATCTAAAGGTTTACCTTTCTCTTATAGACCTAGTGCATTACGCTCTACACACCTGTACAAAGCCTTAGATACATCTACACAAAATAAAAGCTTTGGCTGCTTGTAACACTAATACTGGTGTTGGAAAGCTTTTCCAATATTATGGTTGTCTTTTGTCTGCTTATTCTGCTTATGCAGTGATCACTGATGCTACTAAATAAAAAATGAATATTAAAGATAATTGTAAAAGAACACATAAATTAAACATTTTTAAAACCAATTATTTCATTTACCAATATGCATTACAATCAAATGTTATTAGAGATGCTGGCTATATAGCACAATTTCCAACACTATTTCAATAAAGCTCTACCGAAACACAACATCATTTTTTTCAGTAGCAAGGAATGGCTGCAATAATCCCTGATGATAGTCTGCAAAAAGGAAAATCAGAAAGGCAATGCAACAATTATATTGCCAGAAGTCTGGAAAAGATGGAACTTCCAGTGGGGTCATGGATGAAAGCTCGCTGCAATATATAAATACACTGGCTTGTACTAGTTATTCCATCAATCAGCAACTAAAAATATGGCAGGAATGCCCAGCCCTATCCCCACAGTTACCTTAGTTTCAAATGCAGCAAAACAGAAGAAAATATTGTTTATAGTTAAGGCACAGCCCTGGGACCAAAGACCTGCAGCTTTTTTATTGATATATCTTTATGTATTTTATACTTTTCTTGAATCTTCCATAAACAAGCTCTAAGGTGACACAGAATATATTACAGAAGAAAAAATGTACAAGGAATATGTATACACAATAATCATTCTCTCACCAAGAGTTTCCAAATATAGCAACACCACCCTGACAGGGATGATGTTATAATAAGAACTGATAATTTACAATTAACATTACAGTATGTACATTACAATAAATACATGGTTGTAAACAGAGACAAACAAGACTGTATTACAGGTAAGGTCATTTGGTGAGAAAAATGCATGGCACAAATAAAATAAATAACGCATTTTCAAAGAACTGTCAAAACTTTCTGTAAAATCCATACCATTCAAGTTTCTTAAAACTTCTGACTGCTATTTGTTCTCCTATATTCTTCCATTATAGTTTTTTGAAACAATGACACAAAACAATTTAAAGTTCAAATACAGCATTACTAGGTACAGTAACTTGCAAGCTAAAGTGTACTGTTGTAAGCAATGTGAATTTTCTATTTATTTGCCCCACTCATACCCAACTCATTGCATTTTCTTATTGGAAAAATACTTAGAACACATAAAGTCACTTGTAAATTGTATTGTTTTAAAGCAGTGTGCAATGCAAAAACACACTTTGGCAAAAGAGGAAAAAAAAGATTGTACAGTGCATTATATCCCCAGCTTTAAGAAATGATAAAATTTTCTATTATTTGATTGTCCATATGTATGGGTGTATATCTCACAATACGGTGTTATTCTTTTTATTCACTTTCAATTAGTGCAGATACAAAACCTTTTCAGGTCCCTACTGATTATTTTGGAATTTATATTGCTTTTCCATTATTAAGTTTCCAGGCACTCTTGGGGACTGAAAGGATTTTTAGATGGGTTCAGGGAGAAAAGACAAGAACAAAAAAAGTCAAAAAAATGAAAAAAAAAAGAGTTCTCTTCATTCTCCTTTCTCCTTCAGTATCTTCTGTGCTAAGGCCCTGTGAGGGCTAAAGGTAGAGGCGTCTATGAGCTGTATATAGAAGAAAGCGAAAGGCATTTAAAAGCTGAATTTTTAGCCAAGAGGTTTTAAATAGGTTTTTCATTATAGATCTCAAACACTAAAACAGACACCTATTCATATCCACAAATTTACTAAAAATATGAATATAAGCAGGTGAAATAATGGTTGATTGTGTTTTGTTCTGTTAAGAGATCATCTTTAACTTGCCATTTTACCAGAATGTTACAAAGTTGGAGTCTGTCGACTTCTCTAGACAATTATTTATCTACACACAAAACTGCAATTTTAATGAAGCGTCAAACAGAGCAGATAAAATTCCTTCTAATTTCTTGTGACCTGCCAACCAGAGTGCAAAATGACAAATATGAACTCCTAACTCCCTTTAACTTCCCAAGTTACAAAAACTTCAGTACCAGAAGTACTTCAGACTTAAAAGTAGGATTTCCTCAGCACAAGTTGGGTAAAGGATGCAAACATCTGGAACTGAAACAACATGGAGTAAACTATGAAACTCATGAAGCATTGCTCATTTACTTAAAAACAAAGGGAAAATAAAATATATTTAGAAAGAAAAACATAAAAAAGAAAATATGAAGAAAAGACTGCCCTAGAGGCAAAAATAAAACAACGCGAATCACTATTATCTCAGATTAACCAACGGTTTAACTAGACACCTGACACAGATAAAAAGTTAGTAAGAGAGACAAAACTGGAAATATGACACTGATGCTTGCTGCCAAAATAAATGTTCCATAGATTGTATCAGTCTGTTCGGACTCAGCAATCTATAGCTCCCAGGAAAAAATATCCTGAAAATGATGTTTGAGGGGGACTAATTTTATCAACCAATAGAAGAGCTGTTTTTATACAAAAAAAAAAACAACTATCAGCTTTTTTTTTTCTACTGGCTTTAGTCCTGGAAATCCTAACTGGATCTTAATAGTCCAGTTGGTTTCCATCAGACAACATACGTAAAGCTTAGTTTTGGAAGTAAGAAATATGAAACTACCAAGATTAAATCACTATGAGGAAAAGAACACAACTAAGTTCCTCTGATATGTCTGGAAGAAAAGGTGTAATAAAATCTAAAGAATAGATGTCAACATACTGAAAGAGTTTTATGTAACATACAGGATATTAATGGAAGTCACTAATATATAAAACACTAGAATTTTACAGCTCAATATTACCATGAAATTCTAAGGTGCAAAACTGAAGGAAAGAAAAAAAAACAGAAGTATTATCCAGTGTAGCACAGATTTATACTGAAAACTTGCAAGTTACTCTTTGGAAAAAAAAAGTGACGGATGAAATCTGAAAGTGTTTTTCTTTAAATATAATACCTCAGTACATTTAATAATAAAAGTAAGCTCTACAAAAGGTCTCTTTTACATATTATACAAAATGCAGAGGTTAGTGTAACCCAGTGGGTCACACTTTTTTCAGTCATGTATCAGGAAGACTTGAAATTAGAAAATTATGCAATTTCCACAGCTCATCTTCCTATTGGTAACAGATTCATGTTGTGTCCCATCATTTATGTGCATTTGTTTTTCAGTAGGAACCTCAGTTTATTTTCTGCTTCCTCTGACGATGAATATTTTTCAATGCTTTGCTTTTGAAATAAAATGAAATCAAAAGCCATCAAAGCACACCAGCCTTCAGCTGGCAGGTGGTACTCCTCTGAAAATATTTGCTTTCTTTAACCAAATCTGCCAAATGGAGAACTTGTTAAAATGCAGTTTATGGATGTCCTTCCCCCTGCTTTCTGATGCCATGGAGGTGAAAATTCTGGTTACAATATTCCTGAGTGCCAAACTGAGTCATCAAGGTCAGTTTTGATTGACAAACGTCCTGGCAGATGACAGCGAGCTGTGATCATGGTTATAGCACATGACATACACTTTTGGAAACCTAATTAAAAAAACAAATGACAGAGAGAAAGAGAATGGGAGAGAGTAAGAGAGAAAGAGACTGCATCTTCGTCGTTACGTATCAGGAGAATGGTCTTCTACTACGCAGGGTTCTGTTGGGTTCTCCTCCTCTTCCACTTCTTCCCCTACTTGCTCATCAAGAGGAATTTCAGTGGATTCTGAATCCTGGGTGCAGAGAGTCTTGGAGTCACTGCAGCTG
>JAUBNY010000700.1:9443607-9463197 GCA_032275445.1 Crypturellus soui
AATTTAATCTTTCTAAAAAAAAAAAAAAAAAAAAAAAAAAAAAACAGTGACAGATGAAGTCTGAAAGTGTTTTTCTTTAAATAAATACCTCAGTACATTTAATATTAAAAGTAAGCTCTACAAAAGATCTCTTTTACATATTATACAAAATGCAGAGGTTAGTGCAACCCACTGAGTCACACTTTTTTCAGTCATATATCAGGAAGACTTGAAATTAGAAAATTATGCAATTTCCACAGCTCATCTTTCTATTGGTAACAGATTCATGTTGTGTCCCATCACTTATGTGCATTTGTTTTCCAGTAGGAACCTCAGTTTATTTTCTGTTTCCTCTGATGATGAATATTTTTCAATGCTTTGCTTTTGAAATAAAATGAAATCAAAAGCCATGAATCATAGAATGCCTAAGGTTGGAAGGGACCTCTAGAGGTCATCTAGTCCAACCCCCCTGCACACGCAGGGAAAGCACACCAGCCTTAAGTTGGCAGGTGGTACTCCTCTGAAAACATTTGCTTTATTTAACCAAATCTGCCAAATTGAGAACTTGTTAAAATGTAGTTTATGGATGTTCTTCCCCCTGCTTTCTGATGCCATGGAAGTGAAAATTCTGGTTACAATATTCCTGAGTGCCAAACTGAGTCATCAAGGTCAGTTTTGATCGACAAACGTCCTGGCAGATGACAGCGAGTTGTGATCATGGTTATAGCACATGACATACACTTTGGAAACCTTTTTTAATAAATAAAAAATGACAGAGAGAAAGAGAATGGTAGAGGGCAAAAAAGAAAGAGACTGCATCATCATTACATATCAAGAGAACTGTCTTCTACTACACAAGGTTCTGTCGGGTTCTCCTCTTCCACTTCTTCCCCTACTTGCTCATCAAGAGGAATTTCAGTGGATTCTGAATCCTGGGTGCAAAGAGTCTTGGAGTCACTGCAGCTGGTGTCTTCTTCTACTTGACTCCCACTGTCCTTTTCGGTGTCTGACTCACCATCTTCCTCCAAGGTTAGTTCAAAATGGAATTTTTCAGTTTGGCCCTCCCTACCCTCCTCCTGGTCATCAGGTGCAGGAGAGGAACTTTGAGGGATTGTGCTCTGGTACCATTCTCGATTGTCCTCCAATGTATCTAGGATATCCTGGGCATCCGGGTGAACAAGATCTGCCCACGTCTCCCACAGAGGATGAACAATGTAGTCTATAAACCCCACCTGTTTCAAATAATGCAAAATTAGCATGAGATTTTATTCATTGGCAAATAAACAACTATACATACAAGTTACATTTATTTTTTTTCTGTACGAAAGTTTTTCTGAACAGACAGTCAAAAAGAGAGAGAGAACAGTGCCTTGGAATTGTCACAAGACATTGGACACTATCCTGAATGTGGCTGAAAGGAACCCATGTCATGCTGTTCTATGTAGAAAATGAATTATTTCGTCTGATTTCATCTGAGTCTGATTCAGGATACTGGATAAGGACTTGGAAAGGATATGTCTTCAAATGAACTGTTCATTCCAAACATTCCATTGAATCTACTGAGCCAAATAGCTGTTTTATATTTAGTTCTGCTTTTGAAGGAAATACTAATAAGCAGATATATAATGTTCTTTTCTGAAACATATGCTTCATTGCAGATAACTACAGGGATGGAACAAGATCAGCAAACACACTGCTATGCCCTGCTATGCTTCATTGGAAGAAAATGCCTCACACCCTCTACTCAGACACTGAATTAACTAGGGAAAAAAAAGGCAGAAATGTACATTCAGAAATACATCAAAATACAACGGCCATCCTTTTCTATTAAAATGCCATAGTATGTTATGTGACTGCTATTCAAATCAATTACCTGTGATTTTTCTACTGATGCATTGTGCTTATCACACATGGGACTTATCTCCATTCCTCTCTCTCTCTCTCTATCTCCTTGACGGAAGAATTCCTCCATTATTCTGTCTGTCCACTGGCGGTACAGATGGAGTGGTTTGGTTGGATTACTTAGATCTGCACAGTGCACCATATTTTGAAGAACCTAAAATAGATGCAAATGTATCTATTGAGCACCTAGTGTGTTATTACACTAGACAAAAAAAGCTCTCTTTCCACTTACATATTAGATAGCTGTGAAAGATATTTGAAAATACATGTAGTGCAAGATTTATTCTAAATGGCAAAAATTTATGTGTAGGGGTGGTTTTTGCACTTGCATTAATAGCCATGAATTATCTCACTTTGGCAGCTTCTATGTAAGAAGTAGAAAATATTTGAGGGAAAGACCAAATAGGTAGGTAAGTTTGAAGGGTAAGTCAAAGCCAAACTACATCCAGAAAAAAAGTGTTTTACCACCTCATTACTCTCTCAAAGGGTCACTCAATACCTAACAGAATATGGCATATGTGAGAAACACATATGAAGAAGAGGATAGAAGAGAAAGAGTCATGAAGTATGAGTGGACAGCTGATCTAACCCATGCTGGGCAGGCAAATGTTATTAATAACGTAAGTTCATGCAAGTGACCATTTTCAGATGAACTTTCTTACCTGAATCCTGTCTGAATAGTTATCAAGAAGTAGGACACCAGAACTTGTCACTTTTTTGGTTTCAACCATAGTTTTCAAATCAGCCAATAGATTCATATGCTTAGACATGTCTGTTGCAAGTACCTTCAAATAAAGAAGCAAATTAAGAAAACTTTATTTTTACTGTTTTATTAAAAATATTTAAACACAAAAAGAACCAGTTCTGGAGGACAACGTAACTGCTGTATCAGAAAATACTGGTAAAGTTTGAGCCTTGCATGTCAGTAGTGCCCAAACAATAAGTTTCTGTTTTAAAAATATAACAAAATAACTAGGACATCATTCATAAAGATTTGATCAGCCTACGTTCATCAACAATTCAAATTCTTAACTGTGATGTTGCAAAGAAGGCAGACATAGACATTTTGGTATCAAAACAGGTTGAAGCAAGATTGTATACCTTTCAAAAATATATAGCTGGTATTTAAGTTGAAAAGAAACTGTTATTCATGTTTGGACAAATTATTGTAACATTTTACTGTGCTAATAATACTCAATAATAATCATTATAATAATAATCAATTTGATAGCACAATGCAAGTGCAAATCTGAAGTTGAACTTACAATATCAATGACCATTTTCCTCAATGATTGCCTCTGTTTTTTGGTCAAATTCTGGAAAATATCACAATTCTCTTCCTGCAGCAGCTTGAAGCCCACAGCTAAGTGGTGATTCTCCAGGACTGATGAGTCATTGTACATCAAGGCGAGTTCAGAATCTGCAGTAACAGTCACAAGGCAGAATGTTACCAAAGTCTGTGCTTCCATTAAATCCCTTATGATTTTTCAGATTCATTATGTTCATAACAGATTTAAAGATGAGCTTTTAGAAACAGAATTTCTGTAGTTCACATCAGAACACAAGTTACAATATTAGTAGCAGAACATCTTAACAAATTGAGGCAAAGTGTTTTGAGGAAAACAAAAAAGTAAGTTTTTGCAGCTGAAGTATGCACACAGGCCTGAAGTGGTAAGTTAGGAAGCAGTACAAGGATGGTATTTTCAGAACTCTTTTTCATGTCTGTACAAATTAGGCCCTAGGGGTCATTAGTCTATGACAACAGGTTGCTTTGAGAGGAGGTTGATAGGATAGCAACAGTTACACTTTTGATCTTTTTCCTGGAAAGTCATGTGGCTTGAAAATGTCAGTAGTGGCCTTGCCTTTTGTCTCATACTTGAGTGGAGTGCAGTCAAGAACTGCTGCCATAATGCTGCCTTTTCTCACAGAAGTGTTCTTAATTCAGCCATACTGTATGGCTGTGGGAATAAATAAGTGGAGCTAACAAACCTTCTTAGCAATGCCCCTACTAAGGCAAAAGCAAGATCTGCATTTGTCTACTGAGGCACACTGAACAGACAGATTTCAAAATAAATGCAGTTAAGATTTCTTTCTTGGTATATATTTAGATTATACACAGGTACATATCTGGATTGCATTCACATAATCAGCTCATTTGTGTTTTAAGACAAGGTTTGCAAATGAATCTGTCATCAAAGAAAGATATTTCACATGCAATCACACTTGTCATGTATTGACATTAATTTCTATTTACCACAGTTCTATCCTAAATGTAGCCACATGTAAGTCTATTCTACTGTTAGTCCTCATTATCTTCTTTTACAGCAGCTTTGTTTTAGAATCCCACTGGCTCAATGGGGTGCCAATAAAAGCTCCCCTCTTCAGATTTCATGTCTCATTATGCAATCTCCTGTTGTCGCCCCACCCCCTCCTGAACATGTCAATCTTGTGAATCAGGAAATCCTTCCTCTACTTTCTTCACCCTGACGGCAGCAAAGCCATAATAGCATAAAGGAAAAAGAATGTGAATTTGTTATTGTCTTCATCTTGCACAGAATATTTATGAAGCTTGCTTACTTTTTTGTTGTTGTTGTTCTCAGTTCTGAATGGAGGTGAAAATAGAAGTTTCTCCTTGTCAATCTCCAGAACATTTTACAAGCCTCAAGAGTATTCATCAGGGAGGACAGACTTACAATAATCAAATAAGCATTTTGTTTAGCTAACACAATCTGTATTTATTTGCTCTTTAATATTATTTAAGAGAGGTCTGATTTTTAAATAACTGTGTAAACAGGCTTTAAAGTCTGAAATAAGGAAATAATTTTTGGAAATATCACATTATGAAAATTACAAAGAATAAGTTGAAATGTGGCAAATATGTAAATGTTTTAAGCAACTATATCAACTACTTTTTTAATGTATTATACTTCTTAGTAAAAAGTTAGTACACTGTAGGGATCAATGGAAAATACAGAACTAGATGGAAGCAAAAAATGTTCCAAAGGCTAGGAAAATCTGGGGCTTGAGAGATTCCCTGTGTAACTTCTGTAAAAGCCAGGCGTACACTGAATTTTAAACTTTCATTGAAATTGGTGGACATCAGATAGCTAAATAAATTTAAATGTGGTGAGTTTTATCTCCATCTTTGTCCTCTCAGCTTCTTTGTGCACCTAAAAACTCAAAAAGGATAAAATCCCTTTGCCTCTTTCTAGCTTGATAACAACAGTACCAATTAGTGAGATGTGTCAATCACATGGACTCCTTGCCTGTCTTGGCTGAATTTGAACTGCCTGTCTACAAGTAAAAGCTTTAAGTAGCACTGCTGGTCCCTTCATCCTGTTTACACTTAGCAATTTAAGGGTTTCCCCATAGCACTTCAAAGGCAGCAATATATTCTGCTATTCAATTTTTGACCAAACAAAGAAAAAGCTTTTATTTATATCTGCCCACTCTTAGGAATCCATATATTATGCACTGTTTGCTTCACAAAGCTCAATTCATTCTATTCCTGTTGCAGAACTGTACTCTTTATCAATACAGCACCTGAAATCTAGAGACAATCCCAATCCTCCTCCTTCCAGACGAGTTATCAGATTGAATATCACTAGAGGGTAGCCCTCAGGCCATTAAAGCAAATAAAATTAGACACAGACAAGACTGAAAGTCTTATTTGAACGTATAGCAGCAGTGAGTCAGACAGGAGCTCCCTTCTTCAAACTATACTGCTCGTTTTGGGTCATACTATTTTAGCAGTAGTGCAGTAGATTAAACCAAATGAAGAAATGACACACTGTATAAATGTGTAACCAGATGGGTCAAATCTGCAAGCCTGGATATGTTTCCATTTCTGTAGCCTTTTTCTTCTTATATGTTTGGATTCTTAGTATTATTTCAACTTTGGTACTTTTGGACTAGTTAGTATAAAAGCAGAAGTCGGGATAGCAAAACAAAAAATGGTAAGAGATGACAGAACTTGCCCTGACCTATGACACACTACCCATTTAAAATAGCAACATATACCACTGATAGCAAAGCAGGTTACACTGGGGCAACAATCCATTTAGTAAATGTGTCATGATCAGGTTCAATGAAGCTAATACGACTTTTCTTCTAGTAGAAAATTAGAGGGGAGGAAGTGGTTCATGAAATGATGCAGAAAACAGTGTTGAAGAATGGAGCACAAGTACACGGAGTTTCAAATTTTAAAGTAGGCATTAGGAACTTTCTTCTCCATATATGGAGCAAGAAACACACAAAAGAAAGAAGGTGTTTGCCATAGTCTGCATAGATAGGCAGCCAAAAGTCAGTCCAAGAGGCTGAATTAGTATGCAGAGGTCAGAAAACAACTAGAGCAGCCATGGAGAGACAGAGATGGGCCTGGTCATCTGCTTTCTAAAAAGTAACTTATTTTCTAATATGATTCCAGTATAAACATAATAGCTATTATCTTTCTTTTTGATATTTTGTATAATCTTCCTCCATTTTTCCTACAATTTTATTTATTAATTTAATGCAAACCTTACAAAGTTCCAGGAAAGAGATCACATGCAATACATTGAAATAGTGCCTGTATGATAGTGAGTTCAACCCTAGTAAGGCCCTAGTAATTCTTGTGAGAGGATACTATGTAGACTATTACTAAGGTTACAAATAATGCAAAATAATATAAGCAGATGTTTCCTGAGAAAAGGTACAAATGAGAATGAGTTGAATGTGCAGATCTTGCAGCAAATCTATGAGAAAACCACAGAAGGTCACACTTACTTGTGTTGATAAGAAATTGGTTTGAAACCCCTGGATGATCTACATCATGTATTGCACTGGCAAAAATTGCTGCAAGAATCTCCAAATCAGTGAACACTGCCTAGAAAACCATGAAACAGAAATGAAAATACCACCACCAAATAATGCTACTGGCAATCACTTCAGCTGTCTGGTGAGGCCAGTAGTGATTTATGCAGACCACATCTTCCTTTTTGAGATAAAGACAATTTTTCCTAAAAGAATTCTTGAGTCTCTGAGGATCAGGACATGCCAACAGTCTTAAGATACGGTTATAATGCTCACTTCTTTAATAAGAAAGTAAGGCAGAAACATTCAGTAATAAAAAAGAAGATCGGTCGTTACGAAAAAAAAAAAGAATCAAAATGCAGCCTTGCTTCAAAATGGGGGCAAATCCTTCTGAGCTACTGAAATTTCATCTACTTGCTTTATCTGCCTTTTTCCCTCACTATACTGGGATATGTCAATGTTTGTTATAATATGGATTGAATCATGCTTAAAGAAGGGAAATAAATATATTTCTTCAGCTTAAAAGAATAATTTTAAGCAATTCAGTAAAAAATTAGTACAGGATCATATCTACATGAGAAAAAAAGAAAGCAAACAAACAAACAAAAAAATGCAGGTGAACCCTTTCAGGTTCAGAATGAATAAGCACAAGCAAAACAAACAAACAAACAAACAAATAAACAAATGGAAGAATTCCCTATTGAAGGGAATTATATTTATTGTATTTTATGACCATCTTTCCTAAGTATTTCCACTGACTGTGGTTAGTGATAGTTCTATATGTGAAACAATGACTGAACAGGATATAGTTATTAATGAGATGGTGGAAACAAGTTACACATTGTGTTACAATGAAAAGGTTGTGACAGCAGAAATCTCAAAGCGTAAAACCATGCTTAAAAAAATTTCCTCCACAATAGTTACATGTAAATAAACTTTGATCCTCATAAAGTATCTTTAAAAGAGAATTAATTCATGAAACAAATGTCAGGATCTCTTTAAAAAAAAACCCACAGACATAAGATCTTTAACATTCAGTTTAGAAACATCTTAGTATTTCCCTTTCTCTCATGTTTGCTCCTTTCCCATTTCTGTGTTGTTTACCTCCAGCACTGGGGTTGATAGCAGGACGTGGGTTGACTGAACAACATCTGCAGCATGTATGTTATTGTGATATGCCACATCTGCATGGTAATGATCTTCTAGGGTCATCAAGTAAGTTATTAAAGTGTCTACTGGAATTTTAAAAGTCTTTAACAAATCCCATTCCTGGAAAAAGAACGAGAAACATGTAAGATTATAAAGCACAGCATGATCTCCAAGATAAGCAAAAGGCCGCATAGCTGTACCTACTTGCCTGAAAAATGGTGTGCATGATGACTGTCAAGGGTCTGTTTCCAGATAATTCTGCTACTCGGAAAACCTGAAGGCCCCATTTGTTTACATCTTCTAGTTCCTACAACAGAATCCAGCAAGACACTTTGAAATCTAATGTACATATTCCAAACGTTTTTGATTGAAACAGTTTCAAACGGTAGACCCACAAAAATTCAAAAGCTCACAATATGGCTTAGCTACTGTGAAAATAATATGCTAAACTTTCTGAAAAGATGGAGGCTGCAGCTACTAACATTATAACATTTGAATGTGCAGCTAGCAACTACCAGAATTTATCTCAATAGATAGGGAGGAGTCCCTTTATTAAGTGGATTGCTCCAGAGGGAAAAATGCTATAGGATCTTGAATACATTGAACTGACACACTTTGTTATCTACCTGCCTAGTAATGGTAGAGTTCACCTGGGAGGACACCTCCAGAGATGCTGCACTTCTGCTATCTCACCTGTTCTCAAAAGCAGATTGTTCAAATAAAAGGTGTATTTCAAAATGCAAAAACCTAATATTGGATTAATCTCTTTATGCCAGCTTTATGTTATTGTCAAATAGTTAACTGCTGATGCAATCATCATGGGAAATTTCACTAAAAATTAAAACGCAATTGATGTGCATTAAATGATAAAGCTGAAGACAGGACCTGCAATAATCTCTAATGCCACATACATTGGTCTATTTCAAAGCAATAGAGCTACTATATATTTCCATCCTTCTGACAATATAAGAGTCTTCATTCTTTAGAATTTATTTATTGATAAGCAGCTTTATTAATGAATACAAATTCACATTTGCATTCCACACCCAGAAAGCAAATATTCTTGTTGGAATCCTCTTAGTACTGAATTAACCCTCATGGCCTAATTCTGACTTAAGTTATTTTTCCACTGCACTGGTTTCATATTATTTTAATGAGATCAGCCTTTGGCATAACAGCCTGAAATCAATGGTTATAAACACAGGATGGAATAATACTCTTAAGTTCATTCAACAATCTTTTATCTTGATTCAATGGTTTACATTCAAAAATGTTAATATTCTTTACCTTGGCAAGAACATCTTCTTGATCTGTTTTAACTCCAAACCTGGGAATACTGGAATTAGTTAAACTGGAACTGTGCATCAGTTTTTTGACTCCACTGATCTGTGACATTGGCCTCTTCTTTTTCTCTTTCTCTTTCTGTGTTGGAGAAGGGATTTCAATTTTATGTTGTTTGTCTTCAAAAGAATGAAGAAAAACAGAGAAATTATGTCCACTTTACTGTATAGTTTCATACTATGGACATTGCAATTCCTAACAAAAAATATATATTTTATTTATAAGTGTGGAGATTTTGCAGTAGGTATTTCATGTCAACAGCATTAGAAAAATGTGAAGCAACATAAACTTAGACCATTTCTGAGTAAAATAGAACTATGTGTTAAAGATTCAGTAATATTAAGATTACCAAGTGCCCATCTTTTGCAATGTTTCATGGAAGGTATTTTTTGAGGACTGAAGAGATAAGGTTCTCAGCAACCTTCCCCAGAAGAAAAAAAAAAAAAAAGTTATATGCAAGAATAGACTTTCTGCCAAGAAGATAGGAGTTTGCATTATTTTTGCTGATTTTATACATACAGCATTTTAACTGTCAGCTTTATTGGCTATGTCCAAATTATCTCCTCTCTGCTGAAACGCAACTGCATCTTTCCCAGTTGTCAAGAAATCTTGAAAAGATACAGATATTTCTAACATAGTAGCCTCAACACCTTAGCACACACACCAAAAAATAAAAAGGTGGTGGTGGTGGTCATAAGTATCCATGTCCATTTTTTTCCTTTCTGTATTAGACATTTTCAAAAAAGAAGTTGAAACCAAACACGAGCAGCAAGTTTATTCCTAATATCTGCATTCTTGTGTTCGCTTCCTCTCTTTTTCTCTTCTTTTTTCTCTTTCTTTTTTAACTACCCTTGAGCAGTCTGCACTTACTGGAGATCTCTGAGAATTCCAAGCAAATCACAGCGAAGAGGAGACTCTGGAAATGTCACTAAGCTTTAACCTGCAGCACAGAGCTCCCTGGCTGCCCCCACCACTCTCCTCATACAGAGAGCCACAAAAAGGGGGAGAAGGAGCACAAGAGCTCCGGACTGGTGCAAACCGACAGCAGATGAAGCGCACTGACTCGTGCTCCTGCTTTGATGTTTATGCTTTTGGTCATATGCACAAAGTTTAGGCCCATCAAAGGGAGATTCATACACAGAGTTGTCAGAGCAACTCGAGTGAAAGGAAGTGTCTATCTGAATAGCTTTACATCTCTGATGGAATTCCGCAGGATTGCCAATGTTTTCCTAACTTTGAGCACATTAAACAAAATATCCTCGGGTCCAGTCAGGTAATTTGCCATTCTGGCATGAGGTTTTTGCATCAGGTTATTTTATTCTCATTGGCAGACTCTAATATATTTTATGGCTGTAAGAAAACAGGTTAATTAATTTGAGAAATAAAAAGCTGCTGTAGTATCATATTCAATGTAGGAGCCTTAACTCTTTACACAGGGAATATTTTTGCTGTCTTTAATTTCTTGTTATAGAATTGTCATTATTAATAACTTCATACATATCACAGAGCTCTACCTGGGAATACAGTCCTAAATGGTGTTTTCCCCCTTGTATCCTCCTGTATCTTCATTTTTAAGTATCCAAGGTTTTTATTTGCATGCAGTCAAACTCTGTGCACTCCAAGGGATTCCATTCCCAGAGCACCTTCAGCTCAAGGCTGACAGATGCATTTCCCTAGACCTGTCAAAATGAGTCTTGTCTTTTCCAGTGAAGGTTTGCAGAGACTGACTGATACCTCCAGCTTTTCAGCGAGTCTAAGTGGATCATTTTCTCAGGCAATCTCACTTGGAGCCTTCCAGGGCTCTGTTCCCCATAGCAGAGGGTCATCCCTTGCCTGCTGCAGGAAATACTGCTGTGCTGCTGTTCTCGGGGGGCGTTACTCAGTTTATGGATGAACTCAGCAGACACATTCAGTCTTTTAGAATATACAGTGATAAATAGGATACAATATGCTTAAAAAGCTCTGCTCCCTTAAAAACACACACACACACATAAAAGCCCCAACTATGGTACCACACACAAACAAAACAAGATGTATCCTAACATATATGATTCTGTTATCCTGATTCAGGCATGTCCGTCCAGCTGTGCTTCCCTTATATGCAGTCTTTGTGAACCTATGGTGTTTCCCTCAATTTTTCTATTAATTGCTATATCTTCATGTTCACATCCACACAGATGGGATAAGATTTCACCCCTTTTAAACAATTTTATCACAGAAATACACCGCCTTTTGCAAAGCCATGGAGGAAGAAGCATAATCTTTGTAATATCGTGTCAGTTTTTTTTAATGCTTGTACCCCACCACCACACTTTAGCTGTACATATTCTCCCACCCAGAAGCAATCTGTTCAGATGCTGATTTAGCCATGTTTGCCCACTTTCTCCTATGCAGGCTACGAATGCCAAAGCATCACAACTGTGTGCTATGAGACTTAATGAGGTTACTTATATTTATGTACTTTCATCACAGTGAAACCTCTTTAGTGTAACTTTCCTTCTGCCCATATGGAAAACAGAATGGAAGAATGATTTTTAGTATATGAAATATATTATATTCATTATATACTCACTTCTTAATGTGGTAGTAATATATTAGTTGAAATTAATTAATTGCACATGAATATACATCTATCTGTAACTACACACACAGGGAAACCACATAAAAAAATTAAATGAGCTGTGGAGAAATGCATCTACCATGATCTTTCTGCTCAAATACTGAAAAATGAAATAGAAAATGTACATTTTCTGGAAGCAGAAAATAATATGGAAAGGTACTTGCTCCTAAAATGCATCACAGCACAGACAGAGAAAAAAAAAAAACAAAGAGCAAAAAGTGAACTCCAGGCAACTTACCTAAGAATGTGTTTGATATATATTCTGAGACTTGATTGTCTGACCTACTCATTTCAGATAGGTGGGTTAGCTCACGGTTCAGCATTCTTTTAAACTGGAAAGAAAAACAAAACAAAACAGAAGCAGAAGTTAGAGGTCAAGATATATTTGGCATGAAAAAATAGTGTCACAGAGAAAACTGTTGGTTCATGCTTCTCTACTAGAGAAACTATCACCTTTGTAAATTAATCCGCTTGTACACTTTTGCCTAGTACTTTGTAACCTTTCACGTTTATCTTCCTGTCCATCATCAATCTACTCAAATATGTTTCACGGCACCGCATTAAAAAAATCACAATACCTTATCCTTTTTCTACATACCAGTATGAATAGAAATGGGTAACTGTTGCCTTTTAGTTAGAATTTTTATACTAGATCAGTCCAATGATTTGCTCATCCCATCTCAGAAAGTTGTCTGCATATATATAATATCAGAGTGGAAAACACTTGTCTATAGAAATTCCTTCCTATTCTCTATAAGTTAGCAATTCACACTCACAGTTTATTTCATCCAAGTAGATATTAATATTCCATTAAATATGTAATTGATTCCCTAATCATAATTAATTCTTTCTTGATTCCTTCTGACTAAAGGATTACATGATATCTTGTGGCATGGTGTTCTGCAGGTTAACTGTGCAATACAGCTTGAGATGTTTTATTTGCATTTTCATTTAGTATATCTCTGCTTTGATAATATCACTAAATAGAACTCAGCAATATTTATTAGCAATTCAAAGAACTCTTTCCAATGTATATTTTTCTCCATCTGTCACTACTGAATGTTGCCTACCACTGTGCCACCCTTTGATTTTGTTGTTTGCTTTATCAATCATCTTTTATTTTAACAAAACCAAATAATTTGTGCCATTTTCAGAATCACCTTCCACCTTGTTCACCCAGTTATGACTATTTGTTACATTAAGCTATCTTTAGAACATATTCCTGTAAACATTCCTCTATGCTAAAAACTGGTAACTTATTTGCCTATTACAGATAAAGCACTAAACAAAACATTAACCATCTCCTTTCCACTCATCAAAGTCCCTTCTTCAAAGAGGCCTTGCATTGTGGAAGGTGCTATTTTCTTCACAGTGTCTTTGTAAGTCACCAATTACTTTATTGCACACCGTGTGCTATATAAAAATTATCTGTAATATAACATCCTAGCCATTAGCCACTGCACTTTTCCTGCCATCTTGACATGCCATCAGCCCAGGAACTTCCAGCTACAAAGACTGAACTCTACTTCTGTCGCAAGCCAAAGGCTCAACTTTGATCTCACATACAGCAGTGTGCTACCAAGTGTTCAACATATTTCTGAAAATTAGACCCATACTGCAACTGCAGTTGCAAATACTACAAAGTATAGGGAAAAATAATACGCATGGAACAAGTAAACACCTTTACAATGAGTTCAGATGTTTGTCATCAATGTTAAATATTAGAAAACAAATGAAGTTTGCTGATCCCAAAATCCCTAGAGCATTTTTAAAAGCCTTTCTTTAAACTGTTAACACACACTTAAAACATGGTTGCATGCTTTTTTTTTCATGAAAGCATTAAGACAAGAAATTGTAAGGTAAAAACTGAAGAACTCACAGATTTACTAGTTCCCAGACTGCATTCAGAAAGTGTATTTCAATTAAATACCACCTATAGGAATCTTAATAAAATGTCAGAAGTTGACACAATTGCATTAACTTTCAGGCCTGTTACCAGCCTATTACATCTCCAGTATTTGGCCTATATTCTCCCTCTTAATTTAATTCAGCTAATTCCAGTGGACCCTCTGAAATAGGTCCTTACACCCGCTTTTTCCTGATCAAAAATCTTAGCTTGGCGATGCTGTTTTTGCAGCTACATTACTGATTGCTTTCCGCACTTTGAAAAAAGGCCATCTAGTTATCAATTTAAAGGTACATGCTGTTTAGGAAATCTCCAATTACTTTAAAAGTTTTTCGGGTTTGAAAGGAGAATAGTTCGATGTTTGTTTCCATTATGTAATAAATACTATATAAATATATATATTTGTAATAAATTATAAAGTGTATATATATTAGTAATAAATTATATAGTAATAAATACTACATAATCACGCTTTTTTTGTACTTATCTGATATTAGAATTACAAAGGATTTTTTTTTCCTTTTATGATTCATAAACTTAATTAGGGGAGAAGAGGAACAGGGTTTTCCTTACTTGACAATACTGAAAGCTAGTCCTAGTTAGGGAAAAGAGGGCTTGCTGCCAAAGCCATTGCTTTTTCTCCAGTGCTTGACTGGTGTACTGTTTGCACATTCAGTGCTAAGCGTCCTTAATAACGACTGGCAGCTTGAGGGAATTTTTTTCAACCTGGTCAGACTGGTAGGAACCACTGCAGTGCTTTTTGCCTCCTCTGCGCCTTAGTGTGAGGTCCATTTCTGAGTTACGCTGAACTAATGTCATAAATGCAGAGATTAAATACATCATGATGACCTCAGTCACTTCTGCTGCCTTCCTGTAGTGAATATCATTTTGGCTTTTGATCTTTGAGGTTTGTTACCAAGCGCTGTGAATCACTTAGTAACCTGGGGTGTAGATGTTCTTTAAGAATTTCCAACTAGGACTGGCACAGGCTGCCCAGAGAGGTTGTGGAGGCTCCTTCTCTGGAGATCTTCCAAACCTGCCTGGATGCCACCCTGTGCCCCGTGCTCTGGGTGTCCCTGCTGGAGCAGGAGGTTGGACTAGATGATCTCTAGAGGCCCCTTCCAAACTCAACCATTCTGTGATTCTGTAGGCAGTTACTGCAGGCACATCCACAAATACAGAGGACTAACATGGGACTAAAAGGGTCTGGCAGCCTCCAGTCCTATGCTCCTAGCTGTTCTGACGCAAAGTCAGGCTTTTCCACCTCCTCTCATGCCCATAAGTCACCAAAACACTCGTCATGAAACCTGGGGATTACACTCTGTGCAGTCAGTGCGCTTCCATGCTATTGAAAATGTGCATGCAATAAAACAAGTCCCACAGCTTCTGCAAAGCTCTCCTGCTAACCGCAAACCTGGTGAGAGGAGCCCTGGGCTCTCAAGAAGTACAAAGCATGACGTCCTCAAACCCTTTCCCAAGTTGCTGACGCAACATCAGCACGGCTTTAATTGACATCTGGACTAAGCAGGAGTTTAGAAGGCTGCTTTGATTTAATTTTTTAAATTAAATTAAATCTTACTGTCCACAGTAAGACATGGGAAGCTGAAGACCATATGCAGCAGTTTCTGATGCAGGGGAATAATGCTGCCCCTGAATGAAAAACATCAGGAAAAACATAGCACAAAAAATGGCACAAAAATCTGTTTGACAACATAAAACAAAAAGAGCTAGCAGTAACAGAGATGTTCATATAGTTTAACTGATTAGAACCCAGTTTAGTACATCTATATTTTACTTAATACTCTGATGTTTAACATCCTGTCTTTTGGAAAAGAGTTTTCCCCAAGTACAAAAATCTTGCTGACTGCACTGCACTTTCAAAATTTCATCTTGTCCCAAGTGCACCCATCCACAGGCTGAATGTTGCTTCAGAGCATTAACTTTCCATAAATTTAGACACTCCTGTATCATTATTTTAGAATGAACCTAGCTCTCACATGGCTCCCTCAGTACAAATCAGAGAAGTTTCTGTTACTGCTATGAGTCAACATTGTCCAATCATACAGAAATGTCTCATTGAGGTGCTTGAAACTTGGTTAGACTGTCCATATTCCCACCATCCATCATCGCAGAAAATAATGTCTGGCACTTTTTTCAAAACAAGCCAAGTAAAACATGAAAAACTCCTGTCACTAATACCAGATGTTAAGATAATATTATATTTGATGAACTGAAAAAAGTAGATGCTGCATACTTTCCTAGTTGAAGAAAACAAATTATAATGTACCAAAACTGTTGTTACTAATATGCATATATTGCATATGACATCATGGGCAACTCAGCACATGGAAGTAGTAGTCAATATTTTCAGCTGAACCATGGATATACTGAATCCTTCAGAAAGAAAGATTATCCAATTTTACATTCCAGGCATTGTTAGCCTGGAAAAATGATACATCTATGCCTCTTTGGTACATCCTAGCCACTGATTACTGTATATGAAATTTCCCTGGGAATCTATAGGCTATAAACTGTCTAATAAGTCAATTATGCAGTTCTTTGCTGCTGAATACCGATGTCACAGCAACAGAGTTTAGCCAAGCATTGACTGAAAAAAATTAAAAGTAATTCCTTCAGCAGAATTTTTATTTTACTTGTTTCTAATTTATTTTAATGTTTTTCTTTTACTCTCATCATAGAAAAAATATCACAGGCACAACACTAACAATTTCACAAAGTGACAAAATTGCATGTGTTACCTCAGTTTAAGAATCTATAAAGTCTGACAGAGTTACAACTCTGATACACAACAATAAATACATGTATCTCGCGGAGACTAAGATAATTTCCTAAAGAGCAGTCATCTCCAAAGAACAGGTTACAAACTGAGAAATGAGCTAGTTCAGGTCCTTTTGTGATGAAGCCCAATGTGTGCCTATCTCTGCTTATATGTTACTGCTGTCAACCTAGGTTTATTATTATTAAATATTTTTGTGGGGAAAAATACCTTTTTTTTGATGCTAGCAAAGGCTTTTTGGAAAAAAATGTGGACAGTTTTCTACAATAATGATGTTTCCAGATGGTATTCCAGTGCACTGATATAATTTGGGGAGAGTTTACATCAATGGTAGCAGGGAACTTCCAGTCTAAAAACATGGAGAAGATCCCCTTACAGAACAAATTCATGGCCATGGAAAGGTGTTGACCATGTGCTTAGCATACATGGTGTTTACTGATTACACTTTAGAACTTTTCACATTTTTTGCATAAAATTCTTGACTCAGTAGCAGAAGCCTTAAATGAAGGTATAGCTTGTGGCTCCTCGGGGAGGGAGAGGAGCTGTGCCGAACCACCCGTGGTGGGGATGTCTGGGGGGATGCCCCTCATCCACCCAGGCCTTCCACTCCTGAAGGGATGGATGGATCTGCTCCAGCTTAAGGACTGTGGAAGCATCTGCTTCCACTGCAACCTTTGGAAGCAGCACCAAAGGTGAAGCAAAGGGAAGGATATGGTCCATTCCCCAGCAGGCCCATCCTGAGGGTCCTCCACTCTGGGAGTCAGCTGCACTCCAAAGCCCTGCATGGGGGTCCATAACATGACGAGGAGCTGGAGCCCTCCTGTGCATGCTCTTTGCACTGGTCCCCAACCCCACAAGGAAGCAGTTTGTAGTTTTGACCTTTCTGGCTATCTCTCTTCTAGAAAAAAAAATCTAAAAACTTGCACAGATAAAATACATACATGTAGCATGCACATAACAGCTGGAATATTAAGCCTAATACACATAGTAAACACATGATGTTTCTGAATCATTTGTTGTTATTTAAAAAAAAAGTTTTAAAAATCAAAAAGGATTTGAAAAGTCTTATATTATATAAAAATGAGTCAATGAACAGTATATAGGCCAGCCTTATGATTAAGCAAGTATTCTGCTATATTGCCTAGCTACATAAAAATATCTTTGATTTCAATAGCATTCTTGATAAAGGTTTCAATTTGAATGACAGGTGCTTAATAAATACCAAGGTCACGCTCAGATTTCTACAGTGAAGTATATATCCTTAAACCTGGCATTGTGGTAAGTGGTAGCTATGTTTTAAAGAAAGATGCTCAATGAAAGCCAGAGAGAAATACGCCATCATGACATTCAGTCTCTCAAATATAATTTAACAAAAAATAAAGGATAGCTTGGAACATACAGAAATTGTTATGCAAAATATCTATTTAGTCAGGGATGTAAATACTTGTAGCCATCTCTAAGAATAAAGCACTCCATTCTTCCTCCGAATTTCAGGAATACCCTACATTTTAAAATTCCAATTGCCAGAAAAAGCAGATCATCTTTGCCCATCTTCACATTTTTTCCTAAAGCGTGTAGATTGTGAACTTAAAAGGCCATGTGCTAAAACTATCCAAATAGTTCCTTAACTAAAATCATTGCCTATACACAGTATAAGACACTGTCTGCACTGAGGATATTTTATCATATAGAATCAGCTGCAGCTATCATGCTCTCTGCTGAAATTCAGTTGACAAAAATAAATCTCCATTTTATAGTAATCATGAAATTTTGTTGAAGATCCATGATCGAATATTTGTGATGCATCAAGTAGGAGTTACACAGTAACTGCATGGCATTCCAGGAAATACTTCCAAGCAAATTATAATAAAATGCTCTACTTCTGGCTGAATTTATCTTATTTTTGGTAAAAGAGGAGGAAATCCATCTAACTGGCATAATGGAATTCAGTCTCTTCAGGGATGACTGAATATCCTTGAGAATATACTGTAACAATGAGGCATTTGCCAAGAATGGTCACAATGACCTAATGAGAGTCTTACATTTCTGCTTAACCAAAAAAAAAAAAAAAAAAAAAAACAAGCAATGATGACAGTAATTAATACAAAGGGACAAAGGGGCATAAGAAATTCAGTTGTGCAAACACAATGCAGTTCAGGGGAAATAAGAATTTCCTTTGAAACAGGATAAGCTTTCTGTGTCAAGCACAGGATATAGCCTTGTAGCATAATCTTTTTTTTAGGAAAAAAAAATCCCTAAACTCCACTGACTTCTTTTGGTTTCTATGACTTCTAACTTATTTTATAAGTCTCAGCATAGGTTATAAGGAAGCTTGCACACCATGCAGCTCATTCGCACTGCTGAACAAAGGCTTGCTTTTCTGATTTTTGTCTTTACAGTCGTATTACTCATAGTCATATTGCCCACAAATACACATGCTCTCCAGTAACCATGTAATCATACACTGCATATCAACATTCTTAAAAGGTAAAACAAAATCCTACCTTTATGTAGCCCCAAGAAACTGAGAGTAAATAGTTTGCCTCAGGCATTTTTGATTTTTTGATACTACTAATCTAAACTATTCAGTTCTTCATTATAGGATACTGCAAATACTTTCAAGTAGAAAGATCCCTTCTGTTTCCCTCTTAATTCTTTTTGCTGATCTTCGGGGTCTCAGCAATTAGGTGCACACAAGACATTCTGCAATGAAATCCAACTGTGTGCTCTTCCGATTGTATAAATGCCATTGTAAAATGCCAGACCTTCAGAGGTTAGGCTGAAGAGACAGACTGCATGAGTTGAAGAAAAATCTGAAGAGCTAGGGATATGCATATTTCCTGAACACCAGGACTTAATGAATAATGTATGGCAAGTTGCTCAGCTGCTGGAAAGTCTTGTTCTATCAACAACTACCAAATAAGGACCTGAAGGGGAAGCCACAAAGAGTGTCAGTAATCCCTCCCATAGAGTCTAACTAGCAGCCAATAGTATGTCACCCAAAAAGAGAAATGCAGGGGCTAGTGACAGGGTGCTCAGACACTGCCAATTGGTCACTGTGGGAAACATATCTCAGGGACGGAGGCCTTCCCATGGGAAGCGACT
>JAUBNY010000700.1:9463297-9505819 GCA_032275445.1 Crypturellus soui
GGAGTCACTGCAGCTGGTGTCTTCTTCTACTTGACTCCCACTGTCCTTTTCGGTGTCTGACTCACCATCTTCCTCCAGGGTTAATTCAAACTGGAATTTTTCAGTTTGGCCCTGCCTACCCTCCTCCTGGTCATCAGGTGCAGGAGAGGGACTTTGAGGGATTGTGCTCTGGTACCATTCTCGATTGTCCTCCAATGTATCTAGGATATCCTGGGCATCTGGGTGAACAAGATCTGCCCATGTCTCCCACAGAGGATGAACAATGTAGTCTATAAACCCCACCTGTTTCAAATAATACAAAATTAGCATGTCATTTTATTAATTTATTAACTATGCATACAAGTTACATCTATTTTTTCTGTACAAAAGTTTTTCTGAATGCACACACTGTCAAAAAGACGACAGAACAGTGCCTTGGAATTGTCGTGAGACATTGGAGACACTATCCTGAATGTGGCTGAAAGGAGCCTATGCTGTTCTATGTAGAAAATAAATTCTTTTAGCACCTCAAAAGTCTGATTCGGGATACTGGATAAGGACTTGGAAAGGATTTGTCTTCGAACAAACTGTTCTTTCCAAACAACTCCACTGCATCCACTGAGCCACAGAGCTGTTTTATACTTAGTTCTGCATTTGAAGGAAATACTAATAAGCAAATATATAATGTTCTTTTCTCTAACATATGCTTCATTGCAGATAACTACAGGGATGGAACCCCTTCAGCAAACACACTGCTATGCCCTGCTTTGCTTCATAGGAAGAAAACACCCTGTACACAAACACTGAATTAACTAGGGAAAAAAAGAGAAAAAAAGCAGAAATCTACATTCAGAAATTCACCAAACGGCCATCCTTTTCTATTAAAATGTCACAGTATGTTATGTGACTGCTATTCAAACCAATTACCTGTGATTTTTCTACTGATGCATTGTGCTTATCACACATGGGACTTATCTCCATTCCTCTCTCTCTTTCTCTATCTCCTTGACGGAAGAATTCCTCCATTATTCTGTCTGTCCACTGGCGGTACAGATGGAGTGGCTTGGTTGGATTGCTTAGATCTGCACAGTGCACCATATTCTGAAGAACCTAAAATAGATGCAAATGTATCTATTGAGCACCTGGTGTGTTATTACACTAGACAAAAAAAAAAAAAAGCTCTCTTTCCACTTACACATAAGATAGCTGTGAAACAGATTTGAAAATGCATGTAGTGCAAAATTTATTCTAAACAGCAAAAATTTATGTGTAGAGGTGGTTTTTGCCATGAATTCTCTCACTTCTGCAGCTTCTGTCTATGTAAGAGTAGAAAATATTTGAGGGAAAGACCAAACAGGCAAGTAAGTTTGAAGGGTAAGTGAAAGCCAAACTACATCCCCAAAAGAAGTACTTTGCCACCTCATTACTCTCTCAAAGAGTCATTCACTTAATAGAATATGGCATATGTGAGAAACACATACGAAGAAGAGGATAGAAGAGAAAGAGTCATGAAGTGTAAGTGGACAGCTGGTCTAACCCATGCTGGGCAGACAAACATTATTAATAAGTTTACACAAGTGATTTTCAGATGAACTTTACATTTGAACATTTTCAGATGAACTTTCTTACCTGAATCCTGTCTGAATAGTTATCAAGAAGTAGGACACCAGAACTTGTCACTTTTTTGGTTTCAACCATAGTTTTTAAATCAGCCAATAGATTCATATGCTTAGACATGTCTGTTGCAAGTACCTTCAAATAAAGAAACAAATTAAGAAAACTTTGTTTTTATTGTTTTATTAAAAATCTTTAAACACAAAAAGAACCAGTTCTGGGTGAAAACATAACTGTTACATCAGAATATACTGGTAAAGTTTGAGGCCTGGAAGTCACTAGTGCCCCAAAATAAAGTTTTTTGTTTTAAAAATATAACAAAATAACTGAGGCATCATTCATAAAGATTTGATCAGCCTAAGTTCATCATAATTCAGCAGCAAATTCTTAACTGTGATGTTGCAAAGGCAGACATAGACATTTTGGTATCAAAATAGCTTGAAGAAAGATTGCATACTTTTCAAAAATGTATAGCTGGTATTTAAATTGAAAAGAAACTGTTATTTATGTTTGGACAGTTTATCCTAACACCTTACTGTGCTAATAATACTCATTAATTATAATAATAATAATATCCAATTTGATAGCATGATATAAGTGTAAATCTGAAGTTGAACTTACAATGTCAATGACCATCTTCCTCAATGACTGCCTCTGTTTTTTGGTCAAATTCTGGAAAATATCACAATTCTCTTCCTGCAGCAGCTTGAAGCCCACAGCTAAGTGGTGATTCTCCAGGACTGATGAGTCATTGTACATCAAGGCGAGTTCCGAATCTGCAGTAACAGTCACATGGCAGAATGTTACCAAAGTCTGCACTTCCATTAAATCCCTTAGGATTTTTCAGATTCATTATGTTTGTAACAGATTTAAAGATGAGCTTTTAGAAACAGAATTTCTGTAGTTCGCATCAGAGCACAAGTTACAATATTAATGGCTGAACATCTTTAACAAATTGAGGCAAAGTGTTTTGAGGAAAACAAAAAGTCTAAGCTTGCAGCTGCACTGTGTACACAGGCCTGAAGTGGCAAGCTAGGAAACAGTACAAGGATGGTATTTTCAGAATTAGGCCCTAAGGGTCATTAGTCTATGACAACAGGTTGTTTTGAGAGGAGGTTGACAGGACAGCAACAGTCGCACTTTTGATCTTTTTCCCCGAAAGTCATGTGGCTTGAAAATGTCCGTAGTGGCCTTGCCTTTTGTCTCATGCTTGAGTTGAGTGCAATCAAGAGCTGCTGCCACAATGTTGCCTTTTCTGCTGCCATAATGCTGCCTTTAAGTACAGAAGTGTGCTTAACTCAGCCATACTGTATGGCTCTGGGAATACGTGGAGCTAACAAACCGTCTTAGAAATGCCCCTACTGAGACAAACGCAAGATCTGCATTTGTGTACTGAGGCACACTGAACAGCCAGATTTCAAAATAAATGTAGTTAAGATTTTTTTCTTTGTATATATTCAGATTATACACAGGTACACGTCTGGATTGCATTCACATAATCAGCTTGTTTGTGTCTTAAGACAAGGTTTGCAAATGAATGTGATTTCACATGCAATCACACTTGTCATATATTGACATCAATTTCTATTTATTACAGTACTTCTATCCTAAATGTAGCCACATGTAAGTCTATTCTACTGTTAGTCCTCATTATCTTCTTTTACAGCAGCTTTGTTTTAGAATCCCGCTGGCTCAATGGGGTGCCAATAAAAGCTCCCCTCTCCAGATTTCATGAGTCTCATTATGCAATCTCCTGCTGTCTACCCCCCTCTCCTGAACATGTCAATCTTGTGAATGAGGAAATCCTTCCTCTACTTTCTTCGTCCTGATGGCAGCACGGCTATAATAGCATAAAGGAAAAAAAATGTGAATTTGTTATTGTCTTCATCTTCCAGAAAATATTTATGAAGCTTGCTTATTTTTTTTTTTTTTTTGTTCTCAGTTCTAAATGCAGGTGGAAATAGAAGAAAGTTTCTCCTTGGCAATCTCCAGAACATTTTACAAGCCTCAAGAGTATTCATCAGGAAGGACAGACTTACAATAATCAAATAAGCATTTTGCTTAACTAACACAATCTGTATTTGTTTGCTCTTTAATACTATTTAAGAGGGATCTGATTTCTGGATAACTGTATAAACAGGCCTTAAATCCTGAAATAAGGAAATAATTTCTGGAAATATCACATTATGAAAATTACAAAGAATAAGCTGAAATGTGGCAAATATGTAAATGTTTTAAGGAATGCCAACCACTTTTTTTTTATGTATTATACTTCTTGCAAGGATCAATGGAAAGCACAGAACTAGATGGATGCAAAAAATGTTCCAGAGGCTAGGAAAATCTGAGGCCTGTGTAACTTTTGTAAAAGCCAAGTATATGCTGAATTTTAAACTTTCATTGAAATTGGTGGAAATTAGACAGCTAAATAAATGTAAATGTGGTGGTTTTTATCTCCATCTCTGTTCTCTCAGCTTCTTTGTGCACCCACAAACTCAAAAGGGATAAAATCCCTTCGCCTCTTTCTAGCTTGACAACAATAGTACCAATTAGTGAGATATGTCAATCACACAGATTCCTTGCCTGTCTTGGCTGAATTTGAACTGCCTGTCTACAAGAAAAAGCTTTAAGTAGCACTGATGGTCCCTTCATCCTGTTTACACCTAGCAACTTAATGGTTTCCCTATAGCAAATCAAAGGTAGCAAAATATCCTGCTATTCATTTTCTGATCCAAGAAAGACAAAGCTTTTATTTATATCTGCCCACTCTTAGGAATTCCTATATTATGCACTGTTTGCTGCACAAAACTCATTTCACTGTTCCTGCTGCAGAACTGTACTCTTTATCAATACAGCACCTGAAATCTAGAGACAATCCCAATCCTCCTCCTTCCAGATGAGTCATCAACTTGAGTATCACTAGAGGGTAGCCCTCAGGCCATTAAAGCAAATAAAATTAGATGCAGGCACGACTGAAGGTCTTATTTGAATGTACAGCAGCAGTGAGTCAGACCAGGAGCTCCCTTCTTCAAACTATACTGCCCATTTTGGGTCATGCTATTTCAGCAGTAGTGCAGTAGATTAAACCAAGTGAAGAAATGACACTGTATAAATTTGTAACTAGACAGGTCAGATCTGCAAGCCTAGATATGTTTCCATTTCTGTAGCTTTTTCTTCTTATGTGTTTCGATTCTTAGTATTTTCTCAACTTTTGTACTTTTGGACCAGCTAGTATAAAAACAGAAATTGGGATAGCAAAACAAAAAATAATAAGATATGACAGGACTTGCCCTGACCTACAACACACCACCCACTTAAAAGAGCAACATACACCACTGATATCAAAGCAGGTTACAATGGGGCAACATTTAGTCCATTTAGTAAATGTGTCATGATCAGGTCCAATGAACCTCATATGGCTTTTCTTCCAGTAGAAAATGAGAGGGGAGGAAGTGGTTCATGCAATGGTGCAGAAAACAGCCATGAGGAACAGTGCACAAGTACACAGAGTTTCAAATTTGTAAACTGGCATTAGGAACTTATTTCATTAGGGCTCTCTTCTCCATCTATGCAGCAAGAAACACACAGAAGAAAGGTGTTTGCCATAGCCTGCACAGACAGGCTGAATTAGTATGCAGAGGTCTGAAATAACCAGAACAGCGATGGAGAAACAGAGATGCACCTGATCATCTGTTTTCTAAAAAGTAACCTATTTTCTAATATGATTCCTGTATAAACATAACAGCTATTATCTTTCTTTTTTGATATTTTCTATAATCTTCCTCCATTTTTTCCTACAATTTTATTTATTAATTTAATACAAACCTTACAAAGTTCCAGGAAAGAGATCACATTCAGTACATTGAAACAGTGCCTGTTTGATAGTGAGTTCAACTCTAATAAGGTCCTAGTAATTCTTGTGACAGGATAATATGTAGACTACTACTAAGGTTACAAATAGTGCAAAATAATATAAGCAGCTGTTTCCTGAGAAAAGGTACAAATGAGAATGAGTTGAATGTGCAGATCTTGCAGTAAACCTATGAGAAAATCACAGAAGGTCACACTTACTTGTGTTGATAAGAAATTGGTTTGAAACCCCCGGATGATCAACATCATGTATTGCACTGGCAAAAATTGCTGCAAGAATCTCCAAGTCAGTGAACACTGCCTAGAAAACCATGAAACAGAAATTAAAACACCTAATCAGAGAAAAAGTATTTTCAATAAAAGTGCTGTATTTTGAAACTAGAGCTGAAAAAGCAAAGCACATTTGAGGTGTCGGAATTTTAACAGGAAATGTTTGTATATAGGTGATTAACTTTCTGTGAAAACATCCATTACACAGATATCTGGTAAACATTTCAGGCTTAGCCACCAAAGTAAAACTATCCTTTTGAATAGAGAATTGTTGAAGAATTCAAGAATTGTTGAATATTAACAATACCACTAAGTTCAGTAGCAACGGAAGGTTTTTTTTCAGCTTCAGCCTGCAAATACATTCACTTTTACTACATCATTAAGTACAGATTTAGGTCCCTAAACTACAGCACAAATTAAAGTTAAAATTTCAGCTTGATTCTTATATATTATAGTATCATGTTATATTATACATGCCTATGCTGTACAATAAACACATAGTATTTGAAAGAAGTACAGTTCCTAAACGACATTGAAGAAAATGGCGAAACACTATGAAGTATGTAACAAAATCGGGTGATTTTCCTTCTATATGAGATCATTAAGAAGACAGGGCTAGAGGACTGGAAGGGACCTGATGTGACACTGAGTCCAATCTGCTGCTGTCACTAGAAACCAAGTTACACAATAGCTGTCATAACTGATCATGAACAGCTTGTAAGTACATAGGTCAGCAGGGCATCCAGGCAATTAGTATTTTAGTGTTATTTTGCTAAGAACAAAGCCATAATCATAAAAAGAAACCCACACCGCCACCAAAAAATAATGTTACTGGCAATCACTTCAGCTGTCTGGTGAGGCCAGTAGTGATTTATGCAGACCACATCTTCCTTTTTGAGATAAAGACTATTTTTTCTAAAAGAATTCTTGAATCTCTGAGGATCAGGACATGCCAACAGTCTTAAGATCTGGTTATAATGCTCACTTTAGTAAGAAGGTAAGGCAAAAACATTCAGTAATAAGAAAGACTGGTCATTACAAAAAAAGAACCAAAATGCAGCCTTGCTTCAAAATGGGGGTATAGCTACTGAAATTTTATCTACTCGCTTTATCTGCCTTCTCCCCCACTATATTGGGATATGTTAATGTTTGCTATAATGAGGATTCAATCATGTTTAAAGAAAGGAAATCATAAATATATTTCTTCAACATCACTGAATTACTTTAAGCAATTCAGTAAAAAATCAGTACATGATCATATCTACCTGAGAAAAAAAGAAAAAAAAAACACAGGTGAACCCTTTCAGGTTCAGAATGAATAACTACAAGCTAAATAAATAGATAAATAAACAAACAAACAAACAAATGGAAGAAATCTCTATTGAAGGGAATTACATTTACTGTATTTTATGACCATTTTTCCTAAGTATCTCCACTGACTGTGGTGAGTGATAGTTCTGTATGTGAAACAATGACAGAACAAGATGTAGTTAATAATGAGATGGTGGAACCAAGTTACACATTGTGTTCCAATGAAACGGCTGTGACAGCAGAATCTCAAAGTGTAAAATCATGCTTCAAAAAAACTGCCTCTACAATAGTTACATGTAGATAAACTTTGATCCTCATAAAGTATCTTTAAAGGAGAATTAATTCAAGAAACAGATGTCAGGATCTCTTTTAAAAAAAAAAACACAGACATAAGAACTTTAATGTTCAGTTTAGAAACATCTTAGTATTTCCCCTTCTCTCATGTTTGCTCCTTCTCCATTTCTGTGTTGTTTACCTCCAGCGCTGGAGTTGACAGCAGGACATGGGTTGACTGAACAACATCTGCAGCGTGTATGTTATTGTGATATGCCACATCGGCATGGTAATGATCTTCTAGAGTCATCAAGTAAGTTATTAAAGTGTCTACTGGAATTTTAAAAGTTTTTAACAAATCTCGTTCCTGGAAAAAGAAAGAGAAACATGTAAGACTATAAAGTACAGCATCATCTCCAAGATAAGAAAAACAGCCGCACAGCTGTGCCTACTTGCCTGAAAAATGGTGTGCATGATGACTGTCAAAGGTCTGTTTCCAGATAATTCTGCTACTCGGAAAACCTGAAGGCCCCATTTGTTTACATCTTCTAGTTCCTAGGATAGAATCCAGCAAAACACTTTGAAATCTAATGCACATATTGCAAAGGTTTTTGATCAAAACAGTTTCAAATGGCAGACCCACAAAGATTCAAAGCTCGCAGTATGGCTTAGCTGCTGTGAAAATAATATGCTAAACTCTCTGAAAAAATGGAGGCTACAGCTACTAACCCTATAACATTTGAATGTACAGCTATCAGCTTGCGAGAATTTAACTCAATAGGTAGGGAGGAGTCCCTCTTTTAAGTGGATTGCTCCAGAGGGAAAAATGCTCTAGGATCTTGAATACACTGAACGGACACACTTTGTTATCTACCTGTCCAGTAACGGCTGCATTCACCTGGCAGGAAACCTTCAGAGATGCTGCACTTTTACCATCTCACCTGCTCTCAAAAGCAGAATGCTTAAATAAAAGGCGTATTTCAAAATGCAAAAACCTAAAATTGGATTAATCTCCTTATGCCAGTTTGATGCTATTGTCAAACAGTTAACTGCTGATGCAATCATCACGGGAAATTTCATCAAAAATTATAATGCAACCGATGTACATTAAATGATAAAGCTGAAGACAGGACTTGCAAGGATATCTCTAATGCCATATACACTGATGTATTTCAAAACAACAGAGCTACTATATATTTCCATCCTTCTGACAATATAAGAGTTTTCATTCTTAGATTGTATTTATTAATAAGCAGCTTTATTAATGAATATAAATTCATATTTGCATTCCATGCCCAGAAAGCAAATGTTCTCGTTGAAATCCTCTTAGTACTGAATTAACCCTCATGGCCTGATTCTGACATGTTATTTTTCCACTGCAGTGGTTTTGTATTATTTTAATGAGATCAGTCTTTGGTATTACAGACTGAAATCAATGGTTCTAAATACAGGAAACATTCTTAAGTCCATTCAGCAATCTTTTATCTGGATTCAATGGTTTACATTCAAAAATTTAAATATTCTTTACCTTGGCAAGAACATCTTCTTGATCTGTTTTAACTCCAAACCTAGGAATACTGGAATTAGTTAAACTGGAGCTGTGCATCAGTTTTTTGACTCCACTAATCTGTGACATTGGCCTCTTCTTTTTCTCTTTCTCCTTCTGTGTTGGTGAAGGGATTTCAACTTCATGTTGTTTGTCTTCAAAAGAAATGAAGAAAACCAGAAAAATTATGTCCATTTTACTGTATAGTTTCATACTATGGACATTGCAGTTCCTAAGCAAACAAAATGTATTTTGCAGTAGGCATTTCATGTCAATAGCATTAGAGAAATGTGAAGCAACATAAACTTAGACAGTTCTAAGTAAAACAGAACTGCGTGTTAAAGACTTCAATAATATTAAGATTGCCAAGTTTCCATCTTTTGCAATTTTTCATGGAAGGCTTTTTGAGGGACTTAAGAGAGAAGGTTTTCAGCAACCTTCCTAAGAAGAAAAAAAAAAGTTATATGCAAGAAAAGACCTTCTGCCACGAAGTGAGGACTACGCATTATTTCTGATTATTTTATTCATATATCTTTTTAACTGTTAGCTTTACTATGTCCAAATTATCTCCTCTCTTTTTAACACAGTAGCCTCAACACCTTAGCACACACAACGAAAAACAAAAAAAGGGGGGGGGAGATCATAAGTATCTGATATGTCCATTTTTTTCCTTTCTGTGTTGGATATTTTCAAAAAAGAAGTTGAAACCAAATGTGAGCAGCAAGTTTATTCCTAATATCTACATCCTTGTGTTTGCTTCCTCACTTTTTCTTCTTCTTCTCTTTTTTTTTTTTTCTCCTATTTCTTTTTTAATTACCCTTGAGCAGTCTGCACTTACTGGAGACCTCTGAGAATTCCAAGCAAATTACAGCGAAGAGGAGGCTCTGGAAATGTCACCAAGCTTTAGCCTGCGGCACAGAGCTCCCTGGCTGCCCCCACCACTCTCCTCATACGGAGAGCCACAAAAAGGGGGAGAAGGAGCACGAGAGCTCCGGACTGGTGCAAACCGACAGCAGATGAAGCGCACTGACTCGTGCTCCTGCTTTGATGTTTATGCTTTCGGTCATATGCACAAAGTTTAGGCCCATCAAAGGGAGGTTCATACACAGAGTTGTCAGAGCAACTCAAGTGAAAGGAAGTGTCTGTCTGAACAGCTTTAGATCTTCGATGGAATTCCGCAGGATTGCCAATGTTTTCCTAACTGTGAGCACATTAAACAAAATATTCTCGGTCCAGCCTTATGTCCAGGAAAGATAATATGCCATTCTGGCATTCTGGTTTTTGCATCACGTTATTTTATTCTCACTGGCAGGCTCTAACATATTTTATGGCTGTAAGAAAAGAAGATAATTAATTTGAGAAATAAAAAGCTGCTGCAGTATCATATTCGGTGCAGGAGCCTTAATTCTTTATACAGGGAATACTTTTGCCCTCTTTTAAATTTCTTGTTATAGAATCGTCATTATTAAAAACTTCATATGTATCACAGAGCTCTACCTGGAAATACAGTTCTAAATGGGGTTTTCCCCCTTGTAACCTCCTGCATCTTCACTTTTAGGCATCCAAGGTTTTTAGTTGCATGCAGCCAGACTCTGCACTCCAAGGGATTCAATTTCCAGAGCTCCTTCAGCTCAAGGCTGACAGATGCATTTCCCTAGGCCTGTCAAAATGAGTCTTGTGTTTCCCACAGAAGGCTTGCAGAGCCTGACTGATACCTCCAGCTTTTCAGCGAGTCTAAGTGGGTCATTGTCTCAGGCAACCTCACGCGGAGCCTTCCAGGGCTCCGCTCTCCACAGCGGAGGCTCATCCCTCGCCTGCTGCAGGAAATCCTGCTGTGCTGCTGTTCTCGGGGAGGGTTACTCAACTGACGGATTTGCTCAGCAGACACATTCGGTCTTTTAGAATATACAGTGATAAGCAGGATACGAAATGCTTAAAAAACTCTTAAAAAACACACACATACCCACACACATAAAAGCCCGAACTATGGCACCACACACAAATAAAACAAGATGTATCCTAAAATATATCATTGACTGCTACTTATTGAAGTATCTGTTATCCTAATTCAGGCATGTCCAGCTGTGCTTCCTATACAGTCTTTGTGAACCTATGGTGTTCCCAATTTTTCTATTAATTGGTTTATTAACTATATCTTCATGTTCAAATCCACACAGATGGGATAAAATTTCATCTCTTTTAAACAATTTTATCACAAAAATACACCATCTTTTTCAAAGCCAAGGAGGAGGAAGCATAATCTTTGTAATACCGTGTCAGAGTTTTATAGTGCTTGCACCCCACCATGTAAACACTTCAGCTGTACATATTCTCCCACCCAGCAGCAATCTGTTCAGAGGCTGATTTAGCCACGTTTGCCCACTTTCTTCTGTGCAAACTATGAACGCCAAAGCATCCCAACTGTGTGCTGTGAGACTTAATGAGATTACTTATATTTATGTACTTCTGGCACAGTGAAACCTCTTTGGTGTAACTTTCCTTCTGCCCATATGGAAAACAGAATGGAAGAATGATTTTTAGTATATGAAATATATTATATTCATTATATGTTCACTTCCTACTGTTGTAGTTAACATATTAGTTGAAATTAATTAATTGTACATGAATATACATCTATCTGTAACTACACACATAGGGAAACCACATAAAAAATTGAATGAGCTGTGGAAAAATGCATCTACCATGATCTTTCTGCTCAAATACTGAAAAATGGAATAGAAAATGTACGTTTTCTGGAAGCAGGAAATAATATGGAAAGGTACTTGCTTCTAAAATGCATCACAGCACCGACAGAGATAAAAGACAACAGGCAAAAAATGAACTCCAGGCAACTTACCTAAGAATGTGTTGGATATATATTCTGAGACTTGATTGCCTGACCTACTCATTTCAGATAGGTGGGTTAGCTCACGGTTCAGCATTCTTTTAAACTGGAAAGAAAAACAAAACACAAGCAGAAGTTAGAGGTCAGGATATATTTGGCATGAAAAAATAATGTCACAGAGAAAATCGTTGTTTCATGCTTCTCTATTAAAGGTTTCTTATGTTTGTAAATTAATCTGCTTGTGCATTTTTGTCTGGTACTTTGCAACCTTTCAAGGTTATCTTCCTGTCCATCATCAGTCCTCTCAAATATGTTTCACAGTACTGCATTAAAAGAAAGCACAATGCCTTATCCTTTTTCTACATACCAGCATGAATAGAAATGGGTAAATCTGTTGTTGCCTTTTAGTTAGATTTTTATACTAGAGCAGCCCAATGATTTGCTCATCCCATCTCAAAAGGTTGTCTGTATCTATATAATATCAGAGTGGAAAACACTTGTCTATAGGAATTCCTTCCTACTCCCTGTAAGTCAGAAAATCACATTCACAGTTTATTTCATCCAAGCAGATATTAATATTCCACTAAATATGTAACTGATTCCCTAATCATAATTAATTCTTCCTGGATTCCTTCTGACTGAAGGATTACATGGGATCTTGTGGCATGATGTTCTGCAGGTTAACTGTGCAAAACAGCTTGAGCCGTGTTATTTGCATTTTCATTTAGTATATCTCTGCTTTGATAATATCACTAAATAGAACTGAGTAATATTTATTAGAAATTCAAAGATTTTTTCCAGTGTATATTTTCCTCCGTCACTACTGAATGTGCCACCCTTTCATTTTGTTGTTTGATTTCTCAGTCATCTTTTACTTTAACTAAGCCAAATAATTTGCGCCATTTTCAGAATCACCTTCCACCTTGTTCACCCAGTTATGACTATTTGTTACATTAAGCCATCTTCAGAACATATTCCTGTAAACATTCCTCTATGCTGAAAACTGGTAATTTATTTGCCTATTACAGATAAAGCACTAGACAAAACATTAACCACCTGCTTTCCAATCATCAAAGCCCCTTCTTCAAAGAGGCCTTGCATCGTGGAAGGTGCTATTTTCTTCCCAGTGTCTTTGTAAGTCACCAATTACTTTGCTGCACATAGTGTGCCACATAAAAATTACCTGTAATATAACATCCTAGCCATTAGCCACTGCACTTTTCCTGGCATCTTGACATGCCATCAGCCCAGGAACTTCCTGCTACAAAGACTGAACTCTGCTTTTGTCACAAGCCAAAGGCTCAACTTTGATCTCACATACAGCAGTGTGCTACCAAGTGCTCAACACGTTTCTGAAAACTAGACCCATACTGCAACTGCAGTCGCAAATACTTCGAAGTATATGGCAAAATAATGCACATGGAACGGGTATACACCTTTATAATGAGTTCAGATGTTTGTCATCAATGCTAAATATTAGAAAACAGATGAAGTTTGCTGATCCCTAGAGCACTTTTGAAAGTCTTTCTTTAAATCACACACACTTAAGACATGGTTGCATGCTTTTTTTTTTTAATGAGAAATTTTAAGGTAAAAACTGAAGAACTCATAGGATTACTTGTTCCTGGACCGCTTTCAGAAACCGCATTTCAATTCCTACAGGAATCTTAATAAAATGTCAGAAGTTGACACAATTGCATGAACTTTCAGGCCTGTCACCAGCCTGCCTACTACGTCTCCAACAGTTGGTCTATACTCTCTTAATTTAATTCAGCTAATTCCAACGGACTCTCTGGCACAGGTCCTTAGGTCCACCTTTCCCTGACATTCTCAGCTTGGCAATACTGTTTTTGCAGCTACATTACTGGTTGCTTTCCCCACTTTGAAAAAAGGCCACCTAGTTACCAGTTTAAAGGTACGTGTTGTTTAGGAAATCTCCACCTACTATAAACCTTTTTCAGATTTGAAAGGAGAATAGTTTGGTGCTTGTTCTCATTATGTTTTGCTTTTTTTTTTTTTTTTGTACTTAACCTGTTATGAGAATTATGAATGATTTTTTTTTCCTTTTTCTGATTCATAAACTTAATAAGGGGAGAAGAGGAACAGAGTTTTCCTTATTTGACAATACTTAAAGGTAGTTCTGCCTAGCGGAAAGAGGGCTTGCTGGTGCTTCTAAAGCCATTACTTTTCCTCCAGTGCTTGACTGGTGTCCTGTTTGTACATTCAGTGCTAATAACGGCTAGCACCTTGAAAGAATTTTTTCAACCAAAAAAATGGTTCACACTTAGACTAGTGGGAACCACTGCAGTGTTTTTTGCCTCCTCTGCGCCTTAGTGTGAGGTCCAATTCTGAGTTACACTGAAATAATGTCATATAAATGCAGAGATTGAATACATCATCATGACCTCAGTCCCTTCTGCTGCCTTCCTTTAGTGAATATCATTTTGGCTTTTGATCTTTGAGGTTTGTTACCAAGCGCTGGGAATCGCTTAGTAACCTGTGGTGCAGACGTTATGAATTTCCAATTAGTACCGGGACAGGCTGCCCAGAGAGGCTCCTTGTGGAGTCTCCTTCTCTGGAGATCTTCCAAACCCGCCTGGATGCCACCCTGTGCCCTGTGCTCTGGGTGTCCCTGCTGGAGCAGCGGGTTGGACTAGGTGATCTCTAGAGGTCCCTTCCAACCTCAAGGATTCTGCATGCACATCCACAAATACAGAGGGCTAATATGGGACTAAAAGTGTCTGGCAGCCTATGCTCCTAGCCTGTCCGACGCAAAGTCAGGCTTTCCCACCTCTCATGCTCGTAAGTCAACAAAACACTCGGCATGAAACCTGGGGATTACGCTCTGAGCAATCAGTGCACTTCCTTGCTGTTGAAAATGTGCATGCAATAAAACAAGTCCCGTGGTTTCCGCAAAGCCCTCCTGCTAACAGCAAACTTGGTGAGAGGCGCCCTGGGCTCTCAAGAAGTGCAAAACACGACGTCCTCAAACCCTTTCCCAAGCTGCTGACGCAACACCAGCACAGCTTTAATTGACATCTGGACTAAGTAGGAGTTTAGAAGCCTGCTTTGATTTTATTTTTTTAATTAAATATGACAAAACCTCATGACTGTCATCCACAGTAAGATATAAGAAGCTGAAGGCCATATGCAGCAGTTTCTGATGCAGAGGAATAATGCTGCTCCTGAATGGAAAATATCAGGAAAAACATAGCACAAAAATCTGTTCGAGAACGTAGAACCAAAAGAGCTAGAAGTAACAGAGATATTCATGTATTTTTACTGATTTACTGGTTTGGTAGATCTATATTTTAGTTAATACTCTGAAGTTTAACATCCTGTCTTTGGACAAGAGTTTTCCACAAGAACAAAAACCTTGCTGACTGCACTGCATTCTCAAAATTTAATTTGTCCCAAGTGCACCCATTCCCAGGCTGACTGTTGCTTCAGAGCACTCATTTGCCACAAATTTAGAGAATCCTGTCTCATTATTTTAGAATGAATCTCTACCTAGCTCTCAGATGGCTCCTTCAGAGCAAATCAGAGAAGTTTCTGTTACTCCTATGAGTCAACATATGGATGTCCAATCACCCAGAAATGTCTCACTGAAGTGCTTGAAACTTGCCTAGACTGCCCATATTCCCACCGTTTACCATCGCAGAAAATAATGTCTGGCACTTTTTTCAAAACAAGCCAAGAAAAACATGAAAAACTCCTGTCATTAATACCAGATGTTAAGATAATACATTTAATGAACTGAACGAAGTAGATGCTGCATACTTTTGTAGCTGAAGAAAACTAAATTATAATGTACCAAAAATGTTATTACTAATGTGCATATATTGTATTAATATGGGCAACTCAGCACATGGAAGAAGTAGATATTTTCAGCTGAACAGTGGATATACTGAACCCTTCAGAAAGCAAGATTTTCCAACTTTAAATTCTAGGCATTGCTACCCTGGAAAAATGATACATCTATGCCTCTTTGGTACATCCTAGCCACCGATTACTGTCTACAAAATTTCCCTGGAAATCGATAGGCTATAAACTGCCCAGTAAGTCAATTTTGCAGCTCTTCGCTGCTGAATATTGATGCCACAGCAACAGAGTTTAGTAAAGTATTGACTAGAAAAAAAATAATTCCTTCAGCAGAATTTTTTATTTTTCTTGTTTCTAATATCACAGGCACAACAGTAAAAATTTCACAAAGTGACATATTTAAAATTGCATGTTACCTCAGTCTTCATCTATGAAGTCTGACAGAGTTACAACTGTGATGATATACAACAATAAATGCACGTATCTCATGGAAACTAGGATAATGTCCTAAAGAGCAGTCGTCTCCAAAGAACAAGTTACAAACTGAGAAATGAGCCAGTTACCGCTCCTTTGGTGATGAAGCCCAATGTGTGCCTATCTCCGCTTATATGTTACTGCTGTCAACCTAGGTTTATTATTATTGTTAAATATTTTTCAGGGGAAAAAATACGTTTTTTGATGCTAGCAAAGGCTTTTTGGAAAAAAATGTGCACAATTTTCTGCAATGATGTTCCCAGATGTTATTCCAGTGCACTGATATAATTTGGGGAGAGTTTACATCCATGGTAGCAACGAACTTCAGTCTAAAAACATGGAGAAGCTACACTTACAGAATGAATTCACGGCCATGAAAAGGTGTCGACCATGTGCCCAGCATCCATGGTGTTCACTGATCCCACTTTAGAACTTTCCACATTTCTTGCACAAAACTCTTAACTCAGCAGCAAAAGCCATAAGTGAAGGTGCAGCCTGTGGCTCCCTGGGGAGGGAGAGCTGCAGGGACGTCTGGGGACGCCCCTCCGGGCCTTCCACTCCTGAAGGGATGGATGGATCTGTGGACTGTGGAAGCAGCTGCTTCCACCGCAACCTTTGGAAGCAGCACCAAAGGTGAAGCCAAGGGAAGGACATGGTCCATGCCCCAGCAGGTCCATCCTGCGTGCGCTCCACTCTGGGAGTGCGCTGCACTCCGAGGCCCTGCGTGGGAGTCCGTAATGTTCCGAGGAGCTGGAGCCCTCCTGTGCAGGCTCTGTGCACAGGTTCCCAGCCCTACAAGGCAGCAGGTTGCAGTTATGACCATTCTGGCTATCCCTCTTCTAGAAAAAAGAAATCTAAAAACTTGCGCATAACAGCTGCAATATTAAGCTCAATACACATAGTAAAAACATGATGTTTCTGAATCATCTGTTGTTTTAACAAAAATGTTTTTAACTCAAAAAGGATTTGAAAAATTTCATATTCTATAAAAATGAGTCAATTAACTTTATATAGGTCAGCCTTATTATTAAGCAAGAACCTAATTATTAAGCAAGTACTTTGCTTTTATAGCTTAGCTACATAAAAATATCTTTGATTTCAGTAGCATTCTTGATAAAGGTTTCAGTTTGAATGCCAGGTGCCTAATAAACACCAAGGTCATGCTCAGATTTCTACAGTGAAGTATATATCCCTAAACCTGGCTTTGCGGTAAGTGGTAGCTATGTTTTAAAGAGAGATGCTCAATGAAAGCCAGAGAGAAATATGCCATCATGACATTCAGTCTCTCAAATATAATTTAACAAAATATAAAGGACAGCTTGGAACATACAGAAATTGCTATGCAAAATATCTATTTAGTTAGGGATGTAAATACTTGTAGTCATCCCTGAGAATAAAGCACTCCCTCCTTCCTCCGAAACTCAGGAATGTCCTACATTTTAAAATTCCAAATGGCAGAAAAAGCAAATCATCTTTGCCCATCTTCACATTTTTTCCTAAAATGTTTGTATTGTGAACTTAAAAGGCCATGTGCTAAGCCTGTTCAACTAATATAATTGCCTATACACAGTATAAGACACTGTCTTTACTGAGGACATTTTATCATATGTGATCAGCTGCAGCTACCATGCTCTCTGCTGAACTTCAGCTGACAAAAATATATCTCCATTTTATAGTAATCATGAAATTTTGTTGAAGATCCATGATAGAGTATTTGTGATGCATCAAGTAGGAGATACACAGCAGCTGCATGGCATTCCAGGAAATACTTCCATGCGAATTATAACAAAATGTTCTACTGCTGGCTGAATTTATCTTATTTTTGGTATGAGGTGGGGGGGAAATCCATCTAACTGGCATTTACGGAATCCAGTCTCTTCAGGGATGAGTGAACAAATCCTTGAGAATACACGGTAACAATTCAGCACTGGCTAAGAATGATCACAATGACCTAGTGAGAGTCCTGCATTTCTGCTTAACAAAAGGAAAGAAAAAAAAAAGCAGCAATGATGACAGTAAATATTAATACAAAGGGGCATCAGGAATTCAGTTGTGCAAACACAATGCTTGTATTTTTATTAATAATCTAATTCAGTTCTTGCATTATTCAGTTCAGGGGAAATGAGAATTTCCTTTGAAACAGGATAATTCAGAACAGCTTTCTGTGTCAAGGATAGGATGATTTTATTACCACCTCATAAACCAGATTATAAAGGCAGCATCATTCACGTAAGTAGGGATAGGACAAAACCCAAATGTGATTCTGTATTCAGTGAGTTTGAGTAGCTTTGCATGCTAGCATATTAATTCATTGTGCAAAACTTTACTACAAAAGAGGTAAAAGCTCATTTAATTCTAATTACTAGCATTATGCAGTTTCAAGCTAGTTCTACGCTGCTCTACATAACAATTTAAATCGATACTAGAAGATGATGATTTTAAGGCTCCTAGTGTTCTAATCAATAAGCTGTCTCAGAAACACGCTCTCACACACAGAGGTTACCAGAAAATGCTGCTGGAGCATATTGGTGATAATTGCACATTTCTTCGGCTATGAAAACCAGTATGAGTCATACATGCACCCATTATCCTCAGCCTTGTCTTTTAATCATGCACTCTCCTATTCTATGGTATTGCAGTTTGCGCGGTTTTTTTTTTTTTTTTTTTTTGAAATCCTTTAATGTGCAGAAATATAGCCTTGTAGCGTCAGGGCAAAAGTGTTTTTCCTTTTTTTAGGGAAAAAAAAAATCCCTAAACTCCACAGACTTCTATTGGCTTCTATGCCTTCTAACTATGTACTACAGCTACACTATTTTATAAGTCCCAGCACAGGTTATAATGAAGCCTGCACACCGTGCGGCTCACTCGCACTGCTGCACAAAGGCTTGCTTTTCTGATTTTTGTCTTTACAGTCATACTACCCATGACCATATTGCCCACAAATACACATGCTCTCCAGTAACCATGCAATCATGCACTGCATATCAACATTCTTAAAAGGTAAAACAAAATCCTACCTTTATGTAGCCCCAGGAAACTGAGAGTAAATAGTTTGCCTCAGGCATTTTTGTTTTTTTGATACTACCGATCTAAACTATTCAGTTCTTCACTATAGGATACCGCAGATTCCTTCAAATAGAAAGATCCTTTCCGTTTCCCTCTTAATTCTTTTTGCTGATCTTCAGGGTCTCAGCAATTAGGTGCACACAAGACATCCTGCAATGAAATCCAATCGTGTGCTCCTCCGATTGTACAAATGCCATTTGTAAAACTCCAGACCTTCAGAGGTTAGGCTGAAGAGACAGACTGTCTGAGTTGAACAAATATCTGAAGAGCTAGGGATATGCATATTTCCTGAACACCAGGACTTAATGAATAATGTATGGCAAGATGCTCAGCTGCTGGAAAGTCTTGTTCTATCAACAGCTACCAAATAAGGACCTGAAGGGGAAGCCACAAAGAGTGTCAGTAATCCCTCCCATGGAGCCTAACTAGCAGCCAATAGTGTGTCACCCGAAAAGAGAAATGCAGGGGCTAGTGACAGGGTGCGCAGACACTGCCGATTGGCCACCAAGGACGGCCCTCCTGCAACGAACGGGGCATTTCTTCTTTCTGATGGCAAATGCCCTTTAATAACGGCACCCCTGCCTGCAGCATTCACTCCATTCAAAAGGAATTAGTTTAACCGCTTTCGGATTCAGTGGGATCTGCCACATCTCTTCAATGGATGCAGGACAGCGAAAATGACTATTCTGTGCATTCATGCGGCTTGCCTAATGTTTTTAACTTCTCATATGCAAGGGAAATATATGAGTTTTATACCTCCTCCTCTTACCCACCCCCCGAAAAAGAAGGGAAAAAAAAAAAGAGAGAAACAAAACTCTTGGGATTTCTGCGCAATTAAGATGTACTGCTAACAATGAAAATGTTTTTGGATTTTTCTGCCACTTAGATTAAAAACTGATCTGCCCAGCCTACTAGTCCAATCTGCTTGTTCCTACTGCTTTTTATTTTAGTAGATAAAAGCAATTATCATTAAGATAAAGCAGTTCATGTGCAGAGTCTTTTAACTCCCAGCAAGTATGAAGTTTCCATGGAGAAGCCAGAACAAAGACATAAGAATCCTCAGATTCTCACTGCATTTATTCAACTTTTGCTCTTTCTGCCTTCGCAGAGTAATACAATCAATTACAGCTACATCTCACAGAAAAAAAAAAAGAAATAGAAAGAAAAGGATTAATTGAAAGTGAAGTGTGTCAGTCAGCTGACTCAGAGCATTAAATAAAATATCCCACCATCTGCCTTTCAGAGACCAAAACTTAGGAGGAAGACAGCATTATTTTACACCACTTTATATAAGGCATATGCGTTACTGCGACTAATTTCCGAATCTTTGTTGTATCAAAAGAAGGGAGAGCTTCCTAACATGACAATGAAGAAGTGCCTAAGGACAAGCTGAGTGAGGTGCAGTGTTCAGGCCACACTGCTGATTCACTCGAAGATGCTGACCAACAACAATAAGGGCTTTTGGCTGAAGCAGTTTCAACTTCTCTGACTGATCATACACAGCAATGTCAGCAATACTATGTGCTTGAAAAAGAACCAAACCTGGAAAAATCAATAGGGGGGAAATGTAAGATTAAAAAAGCTTCTTCCTTCCAGGAGAGAAATGTACAGCAATGTGACAACTGGATACAGTCAAGAAATCATCTAGCACATATATAGTGCCTTTCATATGGAAAACATTGCTTTCCTTACCTCACATAAAAAAAGAACATGTGAACGAACACATCCTATATACAGCTGTCCTGGATCTAAATAGGAACATGGCTATAAGATAACTAATTTTTAAAACAGATCTAGGTTATTAGAGATTCAGGACAATATTAAAATAATCTAAAAAGAATTTCTGGAAAATATTTTTCCTGCTTGTTCCATCTCTGCTTTGTAATGCTAAATACAAGGCTTCGCATCTGTGTTGCATTGTTTCCAGATCACACGCAAGAGAACACTGCTGCCACCTACCCAATATCAGCTCTGAGAATTGAAAAATATTTTTGTTGATTTTTCACATTAAATACGCTGCAAGATTACCTTCTACCCATCCTCAAAATCACAGCAATTTGGGAGGCAGGGGGGCAGTGGCAGGGAGCTACGAAGTCCCCACCACACACCACCTCCTTCGCATAGGGCAAGACACATAAGCTGAGACCATGGCAGCCTGGGGGATGGGGAATTAGGTTCTTCCACATCCAAGAACTCCCATATAGAGAGGCTCCATGAAGATTTCCATTGCTGCACAAATGTGTAAAAGAACTGTAGTCTACTCGGGCTGCAGAAAGCAGAGAAAATGATCCAAAAAAACCTCTTCAGGGATGCTCTTGGGAGCAGCCCCCATTCCTCAGCCTTAAGCTATTCATATCATGACTTAGAAGATCATGTAATAACAGCCATTTACTTTGGGCTACTTAACAAGTTAGGTATATATGTCTGTATGACAGCTTGGCTGAAGCTGGCAGTAACAGTGGGTGTTGCAAAGCTAAGTTTTCTCTGTCACTCTTCTTGGCACTTCAAAGACTAGTTCTTAGTTTTATCTTATAAAACTACCAATTGCTGTGGTATAATTCACCAGCATGACTTCACTGATTTTGCAAACATGCCCCATGACTGTGGCTACATGGAAGAATATGACTGACTACTTTAAATTTATACCTGGTACATTCACATCTGCATTGATTTATGGTAATTGTTTTTGCTGATTTTCATCATCAATTCCCAAACTGGAAAAAAAGATAATTCGCTTCAGAGGTAGAATTTGAATAATTCTAATTAGCACATAATTAGAGGAAGTTGTAGTGGGCAGACATGTACACAGCAAATAGCTGCCACACACAAATAAAGAGACAGAGGGGTGAAAAAATGATTCAATCTTAGAACCCACAGGAAATGATGGACATTTAATCAACAAGCCCGAGTACCTTTCTCCACAAGGGTCATAAAAGAGGTGGCAGAAATCCCAGGAACAGTGATGTTCAGCTTTAGTAAGTTTTGAAAAAAAAAAAAAAAAAAAAAAGATATATTCCAAGACTTTTGGCTTCTTTTCCTCAGGGTGTGCTTCTTGCCCCGGAAGGTTTTAATCCCCTTTCACTTTTTTAAAAAAAAAAAAAAAAAAAAAAGATAGATTCCAACAGAGTGCAAAAATGTTAACACCGTGCCAACCACGTTTTCCAGTTAGGATGGCTTGGTAACTCCAGGCCACTTCACAAAACACCAGTCCTGGGTAAAGTAATAGACAGACTGAATTATATATTTTTAAGCATTTTCTTGATAAAGAAGTAGGATTTTGGAACGTAATTAATGCCAGTCAATACAGTTTAATTCTTTGAAAATGTAATATACTTGAATTGTTGTAAGGCATTTGATTTAGTACTGTGTGGTGTGTATTACTGCAAGTTGGATGCATAAGTAGGTTAAGAATCTGATTACTGACCGATTTCTAACAACCATCAATAGGAAGTCTTCATCATATGGAACAGTTTTAAGTCAGAGCCTACTGGACCTGATACTACGTTGCAGTACTCAGTTTTGTTCACTGATGATCTGGAAGTGAGTCAATATACTATGAATTTTTTTAGCGAAATGAAAAATAGAAAAAAAAAACAATTCTGAGGGTAAAAGAATTGCAGAGAGCCATTTGTTTTGTTTGTTGACACCACTCAAGCTTAATTCAAGATAGTTCACTACACAGTTACTGACCTAGTGGCAAGGAGCACTATAAAGCAGAAATTCTGGAAGGATTTACAGGGTCAAGAGGGGAAAGAAACCCAACAGGACATCCCAAAGGGATACTGCCCCCCAAGAAAAAGGAAGGCTGTGTGTTTTGTAAACAGACAAGTCAGAGATAATTTACCAATGTAAGGTAATACTGTTATCTAACACTTTTATCCATCACTGATGCACATGATTTACCGCAAGCCCCTGCAGATGCCTCCGCACCCACTGCTGAGCGCATGGACAGAATCGAAAGGTCTTACAGCTCAGGTCCTGTGGATCCAACTTTCAAAGAAAGACCCCTTTTCTACACATCCAGTGCAGGCCCTCAGATATATGGCAAAACATTACTGACAGGCACAATGAAGAGAATTACTGCTCCTTCAGAGTCCCAAGAAAAATCCTGAGCCTTTAAGTGAGGTATTGCAGTTGCCATCTGGCACCCGCTAGTAAGCAAAGGTTCCAGAAGGCTCAATCAACAGGAAAGCGAGATGGCAATGAGTCAGGCTTGAGGAAAAGGATATGAAGAAGGCTCAAGAGCCAGCTGGTTGACTCAGTTGCAGTACTTTGGAATCATCCCACAGGGGACATAATTTATGATCTTGGTCTTTCCTTCCACAGGTCGGCAGATGGTAATACGGAAACTCCAGCAGAACTGTGGTTAGCTCTGAAGCAGAACAGTGCTTTTGAATTCTCAACTGCAGTCCCCTAGACTGACTACCAAGCTGTACTATGAACCTCCAAACAGAAGCCTGAGTATCAATCCTGAGTACAAGGATGCCAGAAAACAGCCAAATGCTTCACAGATTTTAGTTTCCAGAAGTCCTCCGTGTTATAAATGGGAACCCATAGTCTGTATCTCCTGAACCAAAAGAGAATCTGTCTAAAAGCATCAGAAACCACCTTTATACTGAGCTTCAAGCACCAAAGAAGAACAATAATCATCTTTGGAAAATTCTTTTCATGCTGGTCACAAACATGACCATCCTCACAGAATTGGCCAAATTCATCTAGAGTTTACACTGGCAGGAGCCCCCGCAAAAAACCTCCCTACAAAATGGAAAGTCTTCTTGGCACAGGGAGACAAGAGCAGCAAGAAACAGACATTTCATCCAGAAGCAAGGGCACAGGGATGGACTTGGCTGAGACATCAAACAGGCAGGACCGGTCTAGAAGAAAATATAGCAGGACAGCTAGGGAGAAGGAAACTACGCTGAATCAGCCAGCATCACCCAACTTCTGAGTTCCAACTAAGCCTCTCTTATTGGAAGAATATTTATAGAGGCTAATGAAAAACCTTCAGGGATGTTCCAAACCCCAGTTGTTCCAGGAAGTGCACCCATCAGTGCCCACACACGAACTAGGGATGGCTGCAACTGGGACAAATCCCTAACCTTCGGGAAGAAGCCTTAGCTTTAAGGTTCATACCTGTAGTATAATCATTCTGCTGTAAAGAAGGGCTTCTCAGAGCCTCATGATTTGCCAAACTACATTCTTTAAAAACAATGGACTAGCCTGAGCTATTTTAAGGTGATTTTATTTGGAGATGTGATATATATTTCTCGTGAATCAAATAAAAGTATTTTCAGTTTCTGAATAGACTGAAATAAAGAAAAAAAACTTCTGAATTATTAGGAGGGGGGAATAAGTAGCAAAACTTAGCAGCTGAAATGAATGAAGGCTCCTCTATCCATTTTTTTTTTTTAAGCATCTTTTTGGTAAGATACATAATTCAGTGTTTGTATTTACTGCCCTCTAGTGATAATATAAGCATGAGCTACAAGATAATTCAACTTTTGTTTGTAGCAGTACACTTTTTCCCCACAGGAAATATCAGAGTATGGACCTGTAATTATCACCAATACTAAATCATGGTCTTAATAGATGTCTGGTATTTTCCATAACCACTCTAGAGAAACAGCACAAGCAACAAAAGTGACATCATCTTTCAATTCATATTTTGTTTACCAGTATCGATTTTTTAAGTCACAATATTCACCTATGTTTATCTTGTGGAAATTGTTCTATATAGTGATAAGGTAAAGTATAAAAAAGATTCTACAGAAGTCTTTCAATAAATGAAAACTGAATATCAATATTTATCATTTTACAATATTCTGATATATATTTCCTTTTCCCCTAATACAGGACTATCAAAACAATGCAAATCACAGGAAAGCGACTATTACAAGCCAATTTAGATCCCCCACAAGTGGTCTGGGCTGTGGGTACACCTGCAGTTTGGACAGCAGCTCTGAGGGGGTGAAGAAGGTGATGAACACTCATGTAGTCACCTCTAACCCACTCTGCAACTTGCAGAATTACCTGCGTAACCATCTCTAATATGAATAAAAGGCCTTAAAAGTTCCACCCTAAAATAATTTTAAAATAGTTCTACTTAGATACCCATATCATAAAAGCACAGTATGTATGATACTCTTATTTATATGTTTCATGAATCCACAACATAATCATGCAAGCATATGACATATTTGTGTCCTAATGAGAAAAGTTACAGGGCAGTTACTCATTCCTCTATTTTGGGTATTTGACAAACAAACACCCTAGATTAAGGCACTAAATTTTTTAATGCCATCTAAATTGTAGCAATATTAGTAGAAATATCTACTCCACTAAGATTTCCTTCATTGTATCAACACATTTCTCAACAGGCACCAACATGTTTTGCTTACAGGTTTCGTCTATAGAAGATGTTGGCACACAAGTCAAATATACGATCAGTTTGCACATGGCAGGAGCTCAGAGAGTTGCAGCAAACTGATTTTTTTTTAACCTTTACATGAAATGTGGAAATCCCTTTCATGCATGCAAGGCATTTCAATATAAGACTACGCTTTACACTATTTCCCAATAACAACTAACTCTGCAGGAAACAATCTTAAAATATATATATATCTTTCAAAACATCATAAGATGAAGCAACAAAATAATACAACAAGAGAACCTGACCCTTTCAAAATTATAAATTTATTTACTATATCTAATAGTAATTTGTTTGCTTGACTATTACACTTCTATTTTATAAAAACTGTATTTTTGTGTGGAAAAGTGACGGGAAAACACAATGAGATTAATTATCACTAAAAGCAGAACAAACAACTCAGATTATTAGCAGCATAAAAAATGTATTTCTGTTTGCAATTATTACTGTAAAGGAATTGTTAGCTATTGTTAAAATGGCTATAAAAACTTGAAATGGAAAAGAAGATAGGCATGCTTCACAACTTTGGAAAGCAGGCAAGTAATAAGAAATCAAAATTAAAACTCTGCTTTTGAAATGCACAGTTATTATAGGTACCAACAGAAGAATTAAGAGTGCCGATAAACTGGAAGTTCTCTACCTTCAGGCAGAGAACTGAATGAATCCCTCTGTAGTCTAAAGGAATGAGGAATAAAACATTTGCCATTTAACTTCATTTAAATCCATCATTTGTATCACGACTGCAGATAAAAGGTGCATGCTATTACAAACAAACCATAGCATTTCATTAAGGGTATAACTAAGGTACAGTTGATACCTAAAAGATGGTGTTGGCAAAAAAAATTGCTAAAATCTCTTCTTTCCTTCTTCATAAAATATTACACCTCTTCTTTACCAGCAGATAGTGCTGCTAAGCTATGTTTACGAACAAATGCCAACTTCCCAGGCTGGGAAAGAAAATATAAAGGCCCGTCTACACACAGATTAAGTTTGGGTCTTCTCTTCCCACTCATCCTCTCCACCTCTGATAACCAAAGCTTGAAACTCATTGCATATGCAACTACCCTGGTGCCTTTTGCATACACCTTGAAACCCGCCCAGCCCACTGCAGTCAAAGGATCACACAGTTCACTGCCAGGACAGCCCCAACGTGGGCTTTCCCATGACCAAATCTCAGAACCAAACCGTTTCCATTTTGCAACCCACCAAAAGATCCACTCTTTGGCCTTTCAGTCATAGCAGGAGAATAAACCATGAACACACTATTCACATAAAACCTAAAAAAAAAGTGATAGATATATACACTCCTTTTAGGACTCCTTTCCTTGGAAGAAAAGATCCAAGACCTGTGACACAGAGAAGAGGAAATTTCTTTATTTCTCTTCCCTCAATGCTTGTATTTTATATAATGTGTGTGTGATGATCTGTACAAAAGAGTAAAATACTTAAAACACTTCTTAAAAAAAAAAAATACAAGTGACACATGGGAGAAAAGAAAGAGGACTTCTACCTAAAATCTCCTCCTGGGATAGCACAGCAAATAATTTTAGCCCCATCAGTCTATCTCAGAAACTGTCCTGGAGAAAAGTTATTGCCAGGATGGCTGCTCCTGATGCTCCAGGCTGGACCGAATGGGATGGAGGCTATGGGGAGGGCCAGGAAGGGCCATGAGGTCTGGACCACTAAGCCACCAGTGTTTCTGGTCTTTCTCCTCAGTTTCTTCAATTATGTAGATCCACTCATGTCTTCAGGTCTTTTCAGTGCCACTATTGCCTTCATCCTTCCTTTCAAGCTGCAGACAGAAGGAAGCTGAGGTCCCCCCCTCCTCCAGGCATGCACCAGCACACAGCTGGGTAGAAGTTTCAGCTGCATCATTTGGCTGATACTATACTTTTTACATCGAGTAGCTATTTTTTTATGCCTTGAAGTAGGCTATTATTCAAACAGTGTATCAAAACCACTTCTGCATTCTTAAAGGCAATGCCAGTGAAGGACACTTTTCAGCGTAACTGATAGATCCAACTGGCAAATCTTGTCTTGAGCCCAGCTCTCAGTGCTGCTCCTACACTCTTAATCCATAAGGTCCTGTACTTTGTAGATCCTTTAAGCTTTACAAACAAAACAAACAAACAAACAAACAAAAAAGAAAGAAAAAAACAAAGAGAAAACAAAGCAAAAAAAAAACACAAAGAAGAAAAAAATAATCTGACTTAAAAGACTAGTGTAGTCTATTATATGCATATGCATTGAATGGCTATCCCCATTTCAGGGCAGCTGTAGAGAGACTTGCAATCCAAAAATAATCAAGTCAATGAAAGCAAACATTTTAGAGGTGCTGCAAATATATAAAATTTCCATAGCACACATAAAATCATGCAAAACCAATGTTAAAAGAATGCTGTTGTTAGTAAAAAAATACAGCACCACTGAGTTATACTTGCTGCTAGCTCCAGCCACCCACCCATGCCCTGCAGCACAAGATTTCCTAGAACTTGCACAGATTATCCTAGCTACAGTAACTGCAGATGCTTCTTGAATGTCTTATTTGCATGCGTAAGATTTATAAGCTGTAATGTCTCGTAAGAATATTCTTATTATAGGATAAGAATAATTTCACTTATGGCAAAGTTTAAGCCTTTCCCAAGACAACCTGTGCTAAATCGATAAAGTGTTCACACTTGAGAAATTGTAAAGGTGGCAGGATGTAGAGCTTCTCCTAATAATGGAACACTCCTCTGAAGATACGTATTTTGTCATCTAAGTACCTTGACATGTAAAAGAAGGTTTTTTTTTCCTCTAAAATATCAGCTCCCTTCTTATTGAATAGACAAGGCTGACGTTAAACTCCTCTGACACAGTTTCTCTCCTATTTCTAGTTCTTATCTAGTTAACACTTGCCTAGTTAACACTGACAGACGTGTCATCAGACATTAAAAATGAGAAACAGAAGTAAAATATTCCAGCTTGCTGCTAGTAACAAATACAAATACTGTCCAGGTTCTGAGACAAATATTCAGAATTTGATCCTTTTTGTAACAAAGGAGTAACAGATTTATCTCCTCCCAGAGAAGACGTCCTAATGGAACACAAGCCCAGAGCTCACGGAGAACTGGAGCAGACCAGGTATGGCTAGACGGATACCACAAGATATGTTAGAAGTATTAAAAGTTCCAGGGTTCTTGTAATAGAACTTTTTTGATCATTCCAGATTTCAGGCTGTTATTCACAAACAGCCTACAACTATCCAGAAAGGAGGACGTTAGCAGTGTTGTCCTCCATCTGAATAACGTATACATACATACATACACACATGTATATGCTGCAGATGAAGACCTACCCTGCAAATATTCACCAAAACACAGTAGCCAGAAAGGTCTGCACCCATAGGGCACACTTTTTTACAGAGAGGTATGTCTAGTGAACATGCAAAGAAGAGGGATTACTGACTCACAGAGCTGGGACGGCACAGTCACCTTAAAACCGATACAGTGGTACCAGCAAAACCCAAGCTTTTACAGGCCTTGTCTTTTTTTACTCAGAAAACTAGTTTGACAAAAACACAAAATACAGCTTTGCTGGTGTGGCTACATTCATCATACTTCTGCAATCTGATATTTTAATGAAATGTTTCTATTGTAGGCCCAGTCAAGCCTGTGCTATAACAGTTCATCAGAAATCTTAGAGGGATAACCATTTCAGGCTATCAGAAGTAAGACTCTTCACCACCTTTTTCAAAGTTAGAAACATAAATATCAGGCATATGTATTAATATTTAACATACATATTAAGAAGCAAAAATCTAAACCACAAATATGACATTTTTTCCACTTTTAATATAAGAAAACCAAATATGAAGCAAACTTATTTGCCATCTACATAATTACTATCACTTAAGTTAAAGAATTTGAGAGCAAGTCAAGGTCCGCAACACTGAAAAATCAATGGTGGCACAGACAAAAGCAGAGAATTGCAGGTGGCAATGTAACGCTACTAAGACAAATTCAGTACGCGTTTTTCATACACACACGCCTCAGCACGCTCCTATAAATCATCCAGGGTAGACATGAAGACTGAAGGTGCACTCTACGTTCTTTCACATAGTTCTGTTAGCTCAGGCTCCAGTTCTTAATAAACCCTGACTTTCATTCTGCTAACTATAAGGCATTTGATAGTGTCATCCTTCTTTCAGAGAAAAAAAAAAAGTGAGTTATTAATCAACAAATTTTCATTCCACCATGTGCTTCTGACCATTCGTTTGAGACTACATGTTGTAAAACAAAGCAGATTCACAAAAAATATGAGTATCTATTTATCCAGACCAGAGCAAATATTCCATCTCATCTACTATGTTCGTCTCATGCACTTCTTTTCTCCAAGTGATCGCTTCATCCAAATGCTCTTAGCAAAAAAAATAAGAAAAAAAAAAAAAGAAAAACACTCTGCTAGTTTCCAGTTCTGCAGGCAAGTGTACTGCAAGGTTGGTTTTACAGGTATACATGAAAGAGACATGAAGACAAGATACAAAATCAGGCCAAGGCAGCTCTATAATTTCCCGAATTGCTTACTTATTATCCATATTACTTAAACCACTCCTAACAAAAGCCTCAGTATTTGCATGAGTAAATTCATGGTATTTTTCATTGAATTATTTCCTTACTCCCTTGTATACTGATATCAGTAACTTGTCTCTTATCTTGCACTTGGAACCCAAGCATGTCTTTGGCCCTGGAGTTGTTTTTGTTTAGAGATCTCAGTGAAACTCTACTCTGTTATGATTATCAAGAACAATCATTCTTACCTGTCACTGGATACACCATTTATCAGCCAGGGATATTTGCATACTTGGCCTAGGTTCAGCAGGGTTCAGATTGGGCCATGCTAGGGAGGTGTTAACGCGAGGCTGGTAAGGGGGTGACGCATCCGTGTCTGACTGAGAACATGCGGCTCCTCCGTCCCATGCAAAGCCAGACGGGTTAGTTTGGTTTCGGCAACCCCGCTTAACCTTGCATTGGAGCAAAGCAGAAGAACAGTCCGACTGTCACAACTGAGTTGCAGCCGAGCAGCAACTAACAGCTGAGAAACAGTTTAAGAAATAACTTGCTACCAACTTTCAGCTCTAGCTACTGGAGTTTCTGCATCACTCATCAATCACACTATATAAAACAAAGAGTGTATAAAAGATCACAGTGTCTCGGGAGAGCACGTTCTTGGATACCGTGCTCATAGGAAGCATTAGGAATGACAACTGAGGGCCAGGAGATGCAACTGCATGCCTGGTTCCTGCACAGACTTAGACCCAACACTGGCAACTTATCCTGTGAATATTTTGTCCCATCCTAGCTCATGTAGATTATTGAAAGAATGTTTATTTCAAGTTAACTCGGAATGGCACATGCGCCTTCCAGACTAGAGCTGGTTCTCACCAAACCAGACTAGAGCTGGTTCTCACCAAACCAGACACAGCTACACTTGAAGACCCTATCAAGGGCAGCTCAAAACGACAACTTATGACCAGGAATTAAAACAAAAAAGCACCACAAGTACCTCTTAAAGTCACACAATATGCAGGAGAAAAGAATGTATGCATTTTTACTTAACTTTGTAGAGCTAGATTTTAAGTCAGAACAGAATGCCCAAAAATCAACATCTACATGGATATAATTTTAGAGCTAAATCAACACTGCCTTTAGAAATGCTGGTATGCAGCTTAAATTCAGCAATTCTAGCAGCTACTGCAATGCTGTAAGATAATCACCTTTGGTAAATACTGCCTTTATTCATGGTCTATCACAAGTGAATATTTTATATACAAGAATTCTTAAATCTATGTTGGCAATTAATTAATTATTATGCTTTAGCATTGATAATTTGGGTTAGCACAGCCAGGAAATCTATTTTAATTTGAAACTCGAAGACTTCTGATTTAATCAATAACAACCAATCATTCAACATTTCACATTCAAAAAGGAAAAAAAAAGGGAGAAAAACTGAGAAAATTTAACTAATTTTTGCCCATTTGCACTTTCACATTTAATGTTCAGAGTAGCTGGAAAAGCTCTGAGCAACTCTGAGAAACTAGAGATTCTTCTGCACACTCAGAAGGATAGCACTGGTTTACATGGGGGTTCACATCAACGAGACTATTACTTCCATTAAAGAGACAAAAACATTTAAAAACAGCTTTTTATGCAGTAAATGACACCATCCCTTCACTTCGCAAATCTCCTGTTTAACAGTTTGTTATCCCAACTCTTAGATAATCTAAGCGATAAAGATGCTAAAGAAAAATGGCTATGGGCACAGTCCAAGGCCTGATAAAAAAATTGATTTAAAGATTTTCATTAGCTTCAACATGCGCTACATCAATCCACACAAACTGTGTTCGTACACGCCAGGAACTGGAAGTCGACACTCTGGGGCTACCTTGTAACGCCGAATACCGCACTCTCAGCCAAGCTGCAAACCAGAAACCAGAACTGAAAGGGCAGAGCAGGCAGTCCTCATCTGCGTACCCTGTAGAGCTCATTGCTGAGCCTATTCTGTGTCAAAGGCAAAATCCATTAAAAAATAAAGTCTAAGAAGTGATGCTAAGCGATACTTGATAATTTCAGTGGACATTAAAGTCACACTCACTTCACAGGGATTGATATGTTTATTACATTAACAACTGCTTAATTTAATACTACATAGGAAAAAAAACATATTCATAGCTTTAAAAAAAACAAGTGTGTTGCTGAATTTTATGACTGTCTTCTCAGCAAGCACAGCTTAATGCAAATGAACACTCAAAACATTGTATGTTTTGTGAACATAGCACACACTTCTGGGGCCTAGGAACAAGCGTTTGCCTTGCCTACCATGAAGTTTATTCTTCAAACAATTATCTCATAGTAAAGTAATAGTGGCAATACATAACCCCTCGTTCTTATTTATAAAACCTTTCCAACACAAATCAGTGTAAAGAAAAGGCGAGCTGTCTGAGTTTGCAGACAGGCTCCTTGAAGCCCTCTGGCATTTGTAAGGTGCCAGTCAAAATGGATCTCATCACTCCTGATGCTGCCACCGCGAAAGCTGTGAAAAAGGAGCTCAGCAGATAAGATTGGGTCACTGCAACTCTGCTGTTGTTTAGCAGAGCCACAGGCATCGGCAGGGTAAAAGCCCAGCCCTGAGCCAGAAGGGGGTGGAAGGCAAGACTGGAGAGGAGAGAGATTTGTGTGGAGCTTGTGCTTTCACAACAGCCCCCAGACTGTGGCAGGAAGCAAAAAAGAAAAGCACAAACCAGACGACTCCTCCTTCGAGCAGCAGTTAAAGACATTTACTATGGAAATGACAGTCTAAGCAAGATCTAAGATAACACCTATCCTTCTCAACCTCCACACTGAGGTCTGCCAGGAAGTTTTAGTCTGACCAAGAAATTTTAAAATCTCTAAAAGTAATTGAAAAGGAAAAAAAAATCCCAATGTACATCAGTATGTCGTTACTTATACCCATCTGTAAAAACTAAAACTGGCATCAACTCAAACTTATATACCTGGATTAAAAAAAAATTACCACAGCAGTTACAAAATTATTTTTCTACAGTTCCACTTTATACTGACTACATGGTTTTAGCTGTTAATGTCCTACCACTTCTCTAACCCGTCTGTCTTTCACAAGCCTGACACTGTAAACCAGGAAGATCAGATGAACAGCTGTACATCATAACTAGCGAAGGAGACACATTATTTAAGGGTCTAATGCTCAAGTGCTAAGTTTCGCTTCTGAAGAAATTTTCTCATGCACTTTATATTCTTGTATTTAGAATTCAGTGGTTCAGTTTGAAAATGAAGTTCTGTAAGCAGGGGACACTGAAAGCTCTCCTAGAAATTCCAAGCATATGTCATGCACCATGCGCATATGTCATGCACCATGCATTTACGAACGGCAACATCTTCACAAGGAAGAGCTGCAAGAGCTCTCCTGAAGTGGGTCCAATATTAAGGCATGCAAAGCTTTGGACATACTGTAAAGAAAAAAAGTCAATTTAAGCACAGTGTTCACTGACAGCATATATTGAACCTGGGTGAGCTAAAGCTAAGAAGCAAGAGTCTTGGGGAAGCACATTTTAAGAAAGCTGCCCGTTTTCCCTGCTTGTAAGAAGCTGCTTTGAAAATTCAAAGAGGAATGTCTTATAACTCATGTAATCATCAATCATCTGCAAAGCCAGCACTGGCAAAGCTTGCAAAGAGTTTGTATGCTCCTAAATCACTTAGAAAAGTCCACTGAAAAGCAAAACTTTTTTTTTAATCTGCTAGAAACTTCTAAAAAAGTTTTGTTTTTGATTACTTACTATTTGTCATTATCTATGAAAGCCTCAATAAGTATTGATAAATTTTAAGCACAGAGAGTTTCGAACATACTGAAGTTTATGCCGAACACTGAAGCTTCTGCATTTAAGAAACACATTAAGGCATCTAAGTCATTTACAATTTGTAAATGTATTAAAAATGTAAACTGATGCCTTGACCTGAAGCATCATATCCACTGATACAATGAGAAAAAGTACATAAGAACTTGTGACACCTTCATTTTCACTCCCTACAGCTAAAGTAACTCTTTCAGTACTATGTGGTACAGTGTTGCTTTCCTTATCAAATTAAGGTTGTACAGTCAACCTAGGCTAAAACAAGATCTGATAGTCTGGGCCAAATATGTTAACCCTTACGCGAACAGGTCTTTTCAATCACGGCAACTAATACTTAAATCACATGCTCATCAAACCACACTGGACTTACGTATCTGGAAAAAGTTATTGATACAGCAAAATGATTAGAGGGCTGCAGGCAACAGCCTAAAGCTCCTGTAAGGTCATTTTGAGAATAAAATGAACTCTGCTTTTGCTTTGATTTACATGACTTTGAAAAATTTGCTTCTGGACACCTTCAAGACAAAACTTTGGAAGAAAGGCAATGTCAGTAGAGAAAATATAGTGCTTATGGATGCAGGCAGGCAAAAGCTACCATTAACGCATGATAAATTAGAGAGGGAGAATGATGGAGGACAAGCAGCCTAGGCTAGTACTTATTAATGCCACCGGTGCCTCATTAACATTTTGCAAAAGGCTAGTGTTGATTAGAGTGGATTGCATTCTGATGCTCTGAAATGTGCTAATGAGTGATCTTGCTGGCTGAAAAAAAACAGCTTATTTATGAATGCGTATGCAGCGAGCAGCACAACCGAGTCCCGACTGCAAATCATGACACACGGGCACTCCAGCTGGACAGTGTCACCGTGCCACATGAAAGAGACAGCCAGAAGCAATGAAGTCAGTTTCAGTCGGTCAGTGGATGACCACAAACACATTTTAGCCACTCTGCTTCATTTCCCCCACCTATGAAACTGAAAAACTCCTATTTCTAAGCTGTGTAGCATGAATGTCAGGGACTTTTGCTGTGCCATAGTATCTGCATTTTTTTTAAATATATTGAATTGCTCAAGTAGATGAAAAAAAATGACCTTAATGACCTGCATTGTTTCAGGTTGAAACTATTTCAGATATTGTTATGTACTTTACATTCTGGACTGTTTAAAATACATCCATAAATTACCTACATTCATTCTGTACAAATTTGAAACTATGCTAGACCAGGGAAAATGTAAAACTGTATTTGTATATTAAGTGTAATTCAGCTATTTCTTATCTATAATAAAAGATCCAAACTAATTAAACTCAATTGGAAGGTCTTTCTCCAGTTTAGCTTTCCTTTGCCTCTCACTCTCCCTTCCCAAATAAACCCAGTAGCAAAAATGCATAAAAAGGAGAAAACAACAGTGCTTCCTCCTGCAGCTGCAAACTAATGGTTCAGTTCAAAGATGGTTCACTCTCTTGCTGAAGAATCTGGTAGAAATGGTCAGCCAGCTCAGTTCGATTAGCTGGTCGTACATTAGTGGCTTACAACTTAACTAATAGCTGAGGTAAGCTTACATTTTATTTGTAGGTAATCTTCCGAACAGGCCCTCCACACCAGCTTGACTCGCTGCTGCTGTTCCGCTCGTGATTCCCTGCAGACGCAACTCCCGCTGCCGCTGCACTCAAGCGCCGGGAGCAGGTAGGCTGAGCTGGCAAGGACAGGAGGTGCTCGGAGGAGTAAGGCAGCTCAGCAGGAGCCAGTCGGCTGCCCAGCCCCAAGCCAGGGCCAGAGGCATTCATTCTCTGAGTCTCTTAACAGAAAGTTTTGGTAAATGGTAACAAACCAAAACTCTTAGGAGTGTAACAGAGACTGCACATCAGCTTCTTCGAGCAGTTTCTTTAGTGACTGAGCTGATATTTCAGTGAACACTGTATTCATTGCATGAAAAGTTTACTCAAGAGAAAAAGCTGCCTTTTATTGGAAACACAAAACTGAAAAAAGAGAATGGCCACTTCTTGTCTCTGAAATACTTAAAAGTCTTACAGTCTAACCACGATTACGTCAGCACACTACTCAGAATATAACTCGGGAGTTCTTGGCTCTAAATACTGTCACAACAAGCCACAAGGAGCTAGATACTTATCGTGCCTTTCAGTAGCCCTAAACTCCATCTTTATTATTGAGAAGTTATGAAGTGCTCATTTCCACAAAACCTTTTCCAGGTAACATCTTTGAAACATCCAACATGATTTTTCACAAATCCTGTAACAAGGGTACATTGACATTTATATTTTAACTTTAAATAAAACAATATACTTCATAATTTCCAAATTCCCTGTCACAGTGGTTGAGAGTAAAGCCATTTTCCCCAAATCACATTCTAGTTGCTTATTCCATAACATTTTGTCTATATTATTGTGTGCCATTACACTAAAAGGAAGGAATTTTTTCATACTGTAGCATTTCCTATAATGAAAGAGGCTACAAAAAGGGGTGCTTGTGTGCTAGTATGGACCATTTGCTTATATTTATGGAAAAAATGATCTAACTATTAGCGACTTGGAAGCTATGTGATGCTAGAAGTTGAAAAGCTGAAAAAATCGCAGCAACCATAGAGATGTATCATTCCTCTTCCACAGCACTTCTATTCGGGTCATTTTAAGAAGAAGGGAACACCAAAACCAGAAATCAGTTCTACTTTAAAGTAGCAACTCAGTCAATGAAATTAAGGGATCCTGACGTGGTTTGGAGCCCTGAAATGCTATTGAGGTCTTCTGTTTTATGGGTCAAACCTAGGCTTCTTTCAGCTGACATGAAACAGGAGATAGTCCGCATGACGTAATTCCACTTGAGAAGATTCCTGACAAACAGCGCGGGGGTTATCCCAGGTTAAGAAGGATTTCCAAGTCAGAAATGCTGGTCCTCGAGTGCTGGGGAGAGATGCCTGCTGCCATGGATGGCAGCCTGGAACAGAGGCTGCTCAGGCTCACACCTTCAGCCTCTCCCATCTCACTTGTTTGTGTTCTTTTCAGCAATAGACCTACAGCTCTATCCCTCCATCCAAGGCCCTTCTTACTCCCTCCTTAGGGGAACAGCTGATTTGTGATTTTTCTCATTGGCAGCCCCTGCGGAAGTGGCACACATTGTCATAGATGATCCTCCCCTTCTACCGAACTAGTGCCACATTTTGGACAGGACAGAAGTGTTCACGAGTGATAAGGAAGAGCTCTCTGTGTGAGAGGAAGCTTCGCCCATAATCTTCCCGCAGCAAGTCTGTGCGCAATACGGCCCGCGAAGCACCATCTCCTCGTTAAACCTCACTCGGCACCGCGGTTACCCGAGGGCAAGTCTGCTGTTCTCCACAAGCACGAACAGTCACACGCGGGAGCGAGCCAGGCTGTGCACAAGGAACAGCACTCCAGCCCAGAGGCCTCAGAATTCCTCTGGGCTGGCTCCACGGCACAACAAGGGTGGAGCGAACCTGGAAAGGCAGTTTTTTTCCCTTCCCTCCACAGTCCTCTTGCCCTTTTCTCTTGTTATGGAATAAAACAAAATTGGGATCCTGCATAAATATGCAATCATTTAATTTCCCCCATTCACCACCCTAATACGTTCAGGTCTCTCTTTATTCTGTCACCATACAAATCCAAATTCTTGTTGGATAAAATCTTCCCTGATGCTGCACTCAAATTTTTGCTTGAGAACAGCTGCCTCTTGCCTAATTGCACCCTTGTCAGAAGCAGCGCTCTAAGAGCTAACCAAATCCTTAGATTTTCCTAGAAAGACCCAGGAATGTCAAGAGCCAATTAAACTATCGTGTCAGCTGGCTAAGTGTGATGGTACTGCCAGACATTACATAAGGGCACTGTCACGCAATAAGCCCCATGCTCTGGCTATCATCTGCACTGTTTGTATCTGAGAAGCAAAGCAGGGGACCTGTCTGCTTTGCAGCACTTTACTCACACTAACAACAAATTCTTTGTCCACTGTTTTGTTTCCAGTACATATTTTTCGTGTGCAATTGCTAACGCCCAAGAAAAGGACTGATGTTCAAATCCTCTTAAGTGGATATGACAACATTATCTTTCCCTGTAATTGGAAGCAGGTCACTCTAATCTGTCACTATGATAAAAGGGATAGTATTTTTCTCTGCCTGAGCTTTCACATTTGTAAAAAGTATTAAGAAAAGAAATGCTCCCATACGTAAAATGCAAATTCTGACAAGAAGCTTCCACCTGTGTTATAAAGTGTATGATCAAGTTGGCAGCAACAACTAAAAAAGACAGCACTAAAAACTAGTCTGCTAATAAAAGCTGACTTCTCAACCACGACGGAGCGAGTGACGTTAGCCATTTTCATTAGCTTTAGATTAATTCTGTCTAAGCACTTAAGGAGTTACTGCACAATACCACTGAAGTTTCTTCCACAGACTAAAACAAACAGAAAAGATGAATGGATCAAGCCCAGAGCCAGAGCCTGTCCCAATCTCTGTACCCCAAGACATAAGGAATGACAGGGCAGCCCCCAAACAAGGTCCTTCCCGGCAGGAGCGTGCCGGGGAGCGCACGCGAGCGCTTTGGCCGCACGGCCAGGCTCACCCGGGCTGTGAACAGACACAGCAGTGCTAAAACAAAACTCCTGATCAAAGCATCTCTGGGGATTTATACATAGTCTATTATTAAAAAAACATTTAGGTTTTAAGCTAAGTAATTACTTCAGCTTTTTTTATTTTTTTTTCCATGCATATTATGTTAGTTCTCTCTGTTGGCTGTGTGAAATGCAACACAAGCACTGTAGAGCAAGAGAGGAAAAATACTTTTTAGAAGGAGGAAAATATGATTATACAACAGCTCGCACTGACAGAATACTTCAGGAGACAACATAAAAAAAAAATAAACCAACTGAGCAGATTTCATTTTCTTTTTCTTCCACTGTCCTAATAATTTATAATATGTTTACAGTTAGGAAGAAATATCATTTTTAAACAAAGTCTTATTAATTGCCAGCACAAAGCTCCCTGTTTTCTTGTAACAGATAGTGAGATTATTGTCTGGATGTAAGTCATGGGTGACAAGTACAGGACCATAAACATGAACCACAATCACACTGACATTTGTACTGATTGTTACCCTACTTACTAATTTTCCAAGACTATGCTACTCAAATAATGTGATGTTCTGGGTATCTTTGTACCATTCAAAATACAGAATATATTTTTCCATTAATAACTAGTACTAAAAACTGCCTGTAAATAGACTTCAGCTTTTATCTCTCATCATTTTCAAATATTGGCATATAAGGTAGGCAACTACAAAATAGTCATTATGGAAAAAAAAAAGTAGTTTCATAGTTACCGTGGTTGAACTGAATTAAATCTTCTTATCGTCAATACCTAGAAAGCTCCCCTAGCAAAGAGACAGTCACAGAAGTTGCCAGTATAAAAGAATTTTCCATTATAACCCTAACATCAAATCTCAGCAAGTTTTTTCCATGTTGCAGTTTATTGCCATCTATTAGCAAATCCTACAAAAAAGTAAACTGCAGTAAACCTAAAACAGATGTAACATGAATTGAAACTTTTCCATGTGTAAATTCAGGCACCCAGACACACAAAGTGATTCATTAGACATGTTTGCAAAATTTTAATTACAGAGTTAAAATATGTTTGCATATCTGTTTCGTTATAGAGTTCCTCTGTGTTTGACTAATCGACAATTACAGCAGTCCAACAGAAAGCGGTTGCCACATCTTTATTATTGGCATTATTGATTTATTATCTGCCACAGTAATAACTCTAAACCTACCCAGAATTAGCGTACACTGACTATAGCCAATATTGACAATATACAATCTATAAAATTAGAAATATATGATCTATAAAATTAGAAATAGGTTATCAAAATTTTTAAAAAGATCATTTTTAAAATTTAAGACTCGTGCCTGGTTTCTAATTTCTGGGTCTTTCAAGATTTATTTTTTTTTCTTGCACAAATATGAGGACTGGAAGCTTCCTTATTTTTTTAAGAGAAGCGGGATTCCCTAGTTACTACCTGATTCCAGGTAGTAAGTTAAGAAAGCCAGTAAATTAAGCCACTAAGTTAAGAAAAACACCAAGTACTGTGACAATTATAACAGTACTTTTAAATATGATGACCTTTTAAAAAGCGATTTATTTACTATCTATGCTTCAGAAATCTATTCATGACCGCATTCACATGCAGCGCCTCCAGGCACTCCGTAACCTGCCACTTCAGGGATGCCTGCGAACTGAGGCATCATCGCAACAAAAACATCTGGATCTGGATGCAACTTTGCCAGCCAGGCATCCTGTCCGGCTTCCTAAAGGGCAGCTCCGGAGCACATTTCTGGGGCTGCACTGACAGGAACACCATGCTGGGGTACCAGCAAGCACAGCTTGTCTGCTGTCTTCGAGCAAACTCAAGCAGGGAGAAAAGAAGGATCTTTTCCCATATCTGTATCATCCTATTTTCAGTCATGTGGTGTGTGCATGTCACCAACTACTGCTAACAGAGCACTGAGAAAGGTTTATTAAAGAAATTTAGAAAGAGGGAAATAGTGGGAGAAACTGCGTAACAAACTGACAACGTTCCATTTCCCGATTTTCACATCTGATTTTGCAAGACTCTACTCTTGGAATAGAGAACTGGGTACTCTTGAATATTCCTGCTCTACTGAAGTCTATTTTTTTAGCTTTTAGCAAAGTTTCTGCTGCAGTTTCTCTATAACCTCAAATAACATCATTTATCTACATACCTCACAGACATGTTATAGAGAGCTTGCAATCATGGTAGAATAGATAGATGCCAGATATGTTTTAATAATCCGGAATAAAACCATTCCTCAGAGCAACTTGTTACGCATCTAAAAGTAAAATCTTTCTGCATTCTGGGCTCACGGATTTATTCATTTATTTATTTATTTTCAGGATGGTTAATGGAAACTGATTTATTTACCTTTTACTTCTATTAAAAACAAAAACCAGCACTGAAAGGTGTCAAGAGAGGTTCCTATACAAACATGGAGGAAAAGAAAAAAAAAAAAAAAGCTTACCTTCAAAACTGAGTATAATCTGCAAAATTAAACAGTGTCTATTCCTTCCCAAGTCAGTAATACCAACAGTGTTCCTGAACAATACAGTAAAAGTACTAAAGTAGATAAATTCATGTGTGATAGATCGAGCAGATTGAGGCGATTTATTACCGCAACATAAAATTCCTTCACATTAACTATGAGAACAACGCTTACTGTATAGCTAACATGTCCCTTCTCTTGCGAACCTTCATGATCTTATTTTTGATACAAGAAAACCCTCTATGATTCCTTCTGAATCACATTTTCCTTTCAGTTTCAATAAATAGGTTAAGAATACTTATCCCTTAACTTATTGGTTTAATGGGTATGATGCTGACGGGCTTACAGTTGGACTCAATGATCGAAAAGTTCTTTTCCATCCATAATGATCCTATTATTCTATGGCAAACTATCCTTTACCTTGTCCAAACAAATACAAACGTAGCAGTATTAGACACAGTATCTTGGTATTCATTTATAAATGCAAAGTAGTTGTCATGTTTTATATAAAAAAAATCAATCTCCCTTTAATAAAAAGCTGAAGTTAATGAAGTAAAAATATTGATTTGTAATTAATTATACCTTGCTCTAAAATATCTTGCCTTCATTGCTCATAAAATATACCACATGTTCTATTTGTTTTAGGGGTGTAAAAAATACGTCCCTAAAGGACATCCCTTGAAGGATGTCCAGTTTCTTCTGAAATAATGGCTATGCAGACACTATATGAGGAAACTGACAGACGTTCAAATGTGTTTGAAGGAAAAGATCGGGCCATAAGTGTTTGCCTGATTTTACTCTCTTTGAAAACAAGCTTTATTACTGGATTCAGAAAGTGCTGAAATGGACTCCCAAACTCTTGACAGTACATATAGCACATACACACACATATGTGATAGCATTTATATACCATATGTCACGTATTTATATATATACACAATATGTTCTGAGTAATTACATCTTTTAATTAGCGATAAAAAACAAAACCAGAGTTTGGTGTCTTGGGCAACTCCAAGTACATAACTCTTAGAATGGAGATTTAATTGCTGCTAAGTCTCTAATGATAAGAGACACACAAGACATGGCAAAGAAAAAAGAAGCTACTTATATTATGAGACTAGACTGTGCAAGAGTGCAAGCTCTCAAACAACGCTGCATCTTACATGCAGGCTGAGCTGAACACGGGCTTGAGCATCAATAAGGAAACTGCAGATATTTGGTAACAGTGGTAAAAAAAAAAAAGTGCCATAAATTGTGTCAAACCCCACAATTTTTACCCTAAAAAAAAACGTAGTTACACCTACAGTGGAAAAAAAAAAGGCGCTGAAACACTTAATATCAGCTATTCTAGGTATAAGTAAAGCAAAAAAAAAAAATACTCCCCGTATTCGCCCCAATTAAAACTTCCCTCTCCTCCGCCGTCAGGCCCGCGGCCCCCCCGGCCCGGGGCACCCGCAGGAGCGCACGCTGAAGCGCTGCCCAGCGCCGAGCCGAGCTCTCCCGGACGGCGCCGGCACCGCCGCAAGGCAGCGACCGCGAGCGGGCC
>JAUBNY010000700.1:9522786-9549979 GCA_032275445.1 Crypturellus soui
CACAGGTGTCAAGCTGCTGATTGGCTGTGAGCCTTGCTACAGTTGTGTTAAGAAAGTATAAAAAGAAGTTAGCTTGAAAATAAACTTGTCTCGCTCTGCACCCCAGACTGAGTCCATTCTTTCACAAGATGCAACAGTGCCTTATTTTCTGTGCAAGATTGCCCAACTGTTTCTTTTCTCCTCCCATGGATATAGGTCCAAATCAGGGATGATGAGAAATATTTTTCCCTGACAGATTTTTTTTAAGATTAAAATAAAAAGTGTGTATATATATATATAATCTTGTTCTATAGAAGAATGACACCAAATTCTTTTTTTTTTTCCTGAAATGCAATAAAATAAAATCTTACCCTAAAATAGCTAATAGCCTGATTATTATGCAACTGTCCTGGAATTCAAAGGGTTCAAAATCTTTTACAATTCTCCAGTATCCTATACAAATACCCCAAATGTAAGGAGTTTACTATTTTAAAGTGAATCTTTTGATTTCTTTTGCTGAAGTTCTTCTGATATGAATCAATAACAAAAAGGAAGATTTTTACTTCTTTGTCTTGCAAAATGCTTGATATCACTGTGGTTTGATGTTTTATTTACTGATACAAAGTGGAGCAGCTCCAACGGTAGATACCAAGATCCGTACCACAACTTGATTGTTTGAGATCCTACCTTGATAATCAGTAACATTCCAGTAATATTCACTAATGAAGCTTGGATTTTTTTCCAGGGTACACTTAATAATAGTGATTTTTTTTAAAAAAAATCATTATTTTCAGGTGAAAAATAGCAATAAGAATTCTGACTCTCTTCAGACAGTCAGCTAGATTCAGCAGTAGGGCTGTTCCAGCAATTCGGATCTCACCACAGCCAGTTGCTGCGGGTTTCATAGTAACTGAGGGTAATGTGCAAATTTGCCCCAAGAATGTAAGAGCCTTAACAAGCTCACTAATGATTCTTCATCAGTGTTGCAAAAGGCAACTTGGCACAGTAAAGAATTTAAAACTTCTTTCTAAGAACATTTGATTTCCTAAGAGCAAGAAAAAAGCACTGTGGAATAAAAGATCTGTATCTTGTGATTCGATTCATCATTAAAAAATATTGTTTTTAATCCTATGACATTCATATGTGCAAAAAGCCAATTTCAACATTATAACATTTTCCCCCCTTTTCCTTTGAAAGATGAGGCTTGTTAATCATCTTTTAAGAACATCTCTAGCAGGTGAGCTAGAGCTGTTCCAATTTCCAAGTGTCTTCAAGAGTTTCTCATCTACTCATTCCATGAGTTTCAAAGGGAAGACACTGGAGCATATCTAAAGAAACATAAGTAACTACATTTCTCACTATGGATAACCTCTTTTATCTCTGTACACAAACCTGTAATTCAAACCTGTACCCAAGAACTGCCCTGTCCCTCAAAGAATACAAAACCAAGCAGACAACTGCAATCCACAGAGCTATTACCAAAACCAGTAAATTTCTGAAATTCAAGATGTATATATGAAGACAGTTTTCTTCATATTTTCTTCTAATTGTAATTTTCTTCTAATTGAGGTGTAGCCTACGTGTTTGATTCTCTTCCACTTTCTACTAATAACTTCCCTAAACAGATAAATATTTTGCAAGTAATTACAGATATTTTCCCTATTAGCAACTTATATGTTTTGATTTTGTACATTTACCTAACAACATTTGCAATCATTTACTATGGAAGAAGTGACTTTATTAAAGAGTATTTCTTGTTGAAAGTCATAAAAGAATCATTTTCAATCAAATGGGATGGCTGCTCTTTGCCCCGGTCAAGATAGTTTGGTCTGTTGTAGTTTACAGCAGGTCCTTGATAGAAATTACATGCAACTATCTTGATTTTGAAAGCAACTTGAAAGGCAGCTTTGAAAGAGAGAAAAATTGCATTTTTTAATAAAAAATACTGATAGCAATGAATCTAAAATGAGCTTTAATGCATTACCTTCCACTCTAGGGTATAAGAGTTGTTTAATCAGCTGTATCTAAATTATATGTATTTAGACTACATTCATTTTGTTCAAGAGTGAGACTCAAGAGTAGTAGCATGGCAGTTAAGAGATTAGTAGAGTGTACAAGTGATAACAAAAAGTTAGATACAATACGGTACCTACCTGAAACAGCAAGAACAGCTTAGCCATGAAGTAATTTTTAGGGGTGTCTAGCCATGTCTACAAACACCGTATTTATATTTTAACCTAAATATCATTTTTTTAAAAAAAAACACCACTTAGCAGCCTACTAACTACTATAGCTTGTGTTCATTTAGAGGAAAGGACAGCAATGACCGAATAAGGACTATCTTCTACTGCTGCATGTTCCTGAAAGCACAGTTTCGTCTGCTGAGCAAACATGACTCTACACTTCCTTTGAGACCTAACATGATCAAAGTTTCTGGTAAAATGGTTTTATTCTGCTTGGCAAAGCTTGCGTAATCACCAGCTACTATGAGGTTTCAAAATCACTGTTGTTTCTTCACAGTGTTTTAGATAATTTCAAATTAATTAGATGCATGTGTGTAGTTTGATAAAGCAAATGACAATGTGCAGGGTCCTAACAGCGTTATGCAAACACCAGCTGCTTTTTTTTCTGGAATCTATCTAGTAACTTTCCATGTTAGGGGAAGCGTGTTATGCTAGGATGCCCTGGTCATGGGCAGTTTAACCACAGCTCAGTTTCTCTAGTACGTGCCTAGAAACACAAGAAATGCATAAAACTGGAAAATGCCTCAAAAATGAGGTAGCATGGCAGCCACCACTCAAGAGCAAGCACAAGCAGTCACTGTTAAAGATGTTCTTGTAAAACTATGCTTACACTTCTTTTTTATTGTTTTTTAAATATCTGTTCATTAGTTCTAATTCACTAGCATTTTTGTATATTATATAAGTATATATAATTGTTTTTCTCCAAGCTAGTGATAGTTTTATACATTGTATCAAATTATCTGCTGCACAAGCATGGACCATGGACAAACATCCTCTTCCATCTTGGGTTACGTCACCGCAGAGCTAATATGCTTCAAGTAAAAGAGCTAAGACAGCTCAAGCAGTTTAGCTGTTGATCTGAGCCAAATTAGCTGACTTTGTCTGGAGCATATTAGGAAGCGTGCACTGCAATTACTTCACCATGAGGTAAGTTTGGGCAATAGCTTTTAGGAGCTTCTAGTAACCGCTGTGACTAGAAAGCAGAATGTGAAAGAGGATATCTGCCTATGGCTTTAAATAGAGATATTTCTCTAAAGTTGAACAAGAAAACAAAAAAAGATGTGCAGTTCCTCTAAGAGTATTTTACACTCAGTTCAGTTTGAGAACAATTACATTTGTTGCTTTGTTTATTCAACTGTTAAAACACAAAAGTAATTCTGTCTCACAAGCTGAAGCAATGAATGCTTAGTATCTTTTTTACTAAAACATTTTTCTTGCAATCTGATAAATCTAATATACACTCTATTGTACAGCTAGTTATTCAAGAAATATTCAAAAATATTTCTCTCTTGCATAGAGCATCTATACTGATAGAACAATACCTTGTTTGAATGAATACCTTTTAATCTGTTACTAGAACTATGTTTAAAACACAAAATACTTTTTTATTTTACAAGCCATCTCTATGATCTAACTATATATATACACATATAGTTATATATATATATATATATATATTTAAATTAGGAAATAAATCTTTATGAGAACCCATCAGACCTTTGACTACATGCAAAGGCACACACAATATTGCATTGGTGCAAATGAATGGAAGATATTTACAAAATACTCTTGCTTTTAGTTAGCTCATGGGTATGTACCTCCATTTGAACCTTTAGGTCAACCTGAACCAAACCTGAGAGGTGCAGAGATCTCAAACATATCAGATTCTGCACCATCTACAGACAAAATCTTTATTGTTTCCACCAAGTGCAGAGATGTAGACTATACTCAGTTTACATTTAGACTGTATAGAATTTGCAAAAACAAGAAGAGCTATGAATTGGTAGAAAAAGCTTCCTTTGGAAGTTGTGACTGTTAGATAGGAGGAAATCTAACTGTAAGAAAGAAATCCATTGCAAATCAGACTTTGTAACTGTTTTTTTTTATTATTGTTATGTTTTTTGAAATATGAATTAATGTTTTTTTGCATCTGTTTAGAAGTCATCATAAGAATTCTGAATCTTTTTTTTTCCAAAAAAAGAGGGTTTTGCCAAAAAATGCCCAGTTTCAGCATCCAAGATGGACGTGCCTGTCTCTGTAATAACAGACAGTGGTGATGCCATGCACACAGGAAGGTGCCTGTCTTCACTCTGAGTTCTTGCAGAGTTTTCAAGGAAAGTGGTTAGGAGGAATAACAGTCATATTATTTGTAAACTGAGAAATATTGTAAAGGCAAACAAGAGAAAATATGGGACCTAGCAATGGCACTGTATAGTCACTTTTATTTCCATGAGGAAAGTAATTTTTATTATGAAGATAAGGTATTTTCGCTATGTTCTATTGCATTTAGTGCAGTTATGGTACAAGTCAATTCTTTCAAGTAACAGATACAGGAAATGCAGAAGCTGACTGTACTTTCTGTGCAAAATTGTCTTTTAAGCCATTTTTGTGATGTTGATTTGGAGAAGCCAAGAACCAGTGGTAAAGAACAGATGGTATAGCCATTGCACGAAATATTTCAAACAAGTCCAAATGCCTTACACAAATTAGAACTTAATGTATGAGTAAATGGAGCTCCTAAACAATCTTATCATCTGACAAAAAAAAAAAAGTAAGTTACAAGTAAGTTGACTAAAAAATATTTGTACTTTGAAAAATATCTGAAAAGAGGACATAGGCGGCACTGGCCTTACCATGCCTCTCACAGCAGTTAATGACAGGTTGTTGGTAGGATGTCACTCTAGGATGTCACTCGTGTCCTTGGCAGCCCTTAACGCAATCCCAAAGGCACAGCACAAAAGAATGCAAAGTTAGTGCATATCATCTTTCATAGAGTGGATCAAAAATATATTGCAGAGGGTAACATAAGAGACAAAGAGGTTTGAATAAGTAAAAATCAAAGCAGAAACGGAAAAAAATACAAAGGATTAAATACAAAATTGAACTATGGAGGTAATCTAAAACTTTTTTTCTGAAAAAATGAATCATGGTTTTAAACCCATTAACAAAATTTATGTGTGTACTTCAATAAATCTTGTAACTACATTTTAAGGTCAAAATAAAACTTTTTAAGTTCTGGCAGGCAACACTTCTTTTTTTCCTGCAGAAAACATTAAAATCTGCATGGAGTAGAACTCTTTTACATGATACCGATGAAATCAGCCCACATAAGGAAAACACAAATTTTTGAAACTTTGGCAGGATGAGCAGATATTTTCAAGTATTTTCATTAAAAATGCAATCTTGATTTTCAAATCAAGATCGAGTTTTTATCAATATTAATTGTCTCTCATTTACACTTCAGTTGTCTTTTAAATCTGGACAAAAATGCACAGCTCCAAATTGTTTTGTGAGAGTTGTGAGGTTGAATGATATAGAAAAGTAAAGCAAGAGTTTAAAATCAGTGACTGCTTGAACTTGCAGATACATTTTAATATGAGATGTGAAGATAAGCAGCATAAAAGGAGAGATGAGCAACATTATCCCAGCGAGAGGCAAATACAAGAAACCTCCAGTGAAAGCAACCTAGACTCATGGCACTTCAAAGTGAGCTCACGCAGGTGAAAGAAAGGGAGACCAGCATTCATCAAAGTAAGGAAAGTCCAAGGAAAATAAGTGAATCCTATAATGTCACATTCTTAGTCTCTACTGGTTACCTGTTTGACAAAGATTTCATGCTAAAAATCCTTTATAGAAGTGCTTTTGGCAGCAGCACACATACCAAGCTTCCAGAAGTTGATAAATGCAAACCTCCCAGTGGAGGGAGTAAGAAATGCCAAATATAATTTACAATGAACATTTTGTTTCATTCTTTTTAATGTAATTGTTAAAGATAATGTAATTCAATGAAGCGCATATGAGCTGATTGAAGAAGAATAAGAATAGCTATAAAACAAGTAGAGACACACAACTTGGCAGGGTTCCAGATTGAGACAATGAATTCTCCAAAAGGGAAAAAAAGAAAAGAAAAATGAAAAAAGAAAGCTATAAGTAGTATAAGTATATGGTTACTAGATCATAAAAAATCTTCAACAGTAAAAGTATGTCAGTTAAAGCCCTGGTTCAAGTGAACTCTTGGGCAAAAGTCCCACTGATTGTAACAGATTAAAATTTCACTGAAGAATCACTCCATAGAGCTGTCAGCAGTGGTATCAGCAGTGATGAATAGAGGGACAGAATGACAATGTTTGTTGCACTTTCTTTTTTTAGCATTTGAAAAATAAAGTCCTAACACATGGCAATTTGTTTTCACCTCAGATGACCTCTTTTTACCTTCTATCATACATCTTATGTTAGTTTTGAGATGAAACTAGCACTTTTATTTTCTAAAAGGTCCTGAAACATGACTATTTTAAGGACTAGTTTTGGAAAACTTCTCAGTGCACATTAGCATGCAGAGCCTCTTCTGCTATCAGGACACCTTGCACACCATACCTTTTTTGGGTGTTTCAGATTTTTGACATTCCAAATTGATTATTTCAACACAAACGTTTACTTAGTAAATACAATCAAACCAGCAGCGAGCTATCACAAATAAAGTAGTCATATCTTCTGTCATAAGAAATACTAAATTAAACCTTGATTATTAGGTAAGCTCTCTTAACCTTTCTGACATAAGTAAGGTAACACACTAAATCACATCTTTATTTTAATAGTTTTGTAACCTGTTTTAACCTTAAGTGCAGGACAGAGTTCTGTTTAAAAATCCATTTGGTCCAGCATAAAGAAGACTTTTTAAATTTTAATTTTAAGGTAAGAAGGTTTTATACTTTTTCTTCTCTTCTGGCCTCATATATGTTGGTGAAAATCTTAAGCATCTAATACAGAAAACAAGAATGAAACAATACTCAAAAAAAAAGAGACTGAACTGTGTCTGTGTGATTTTCTGGATGCTGTGTAAAAGTCGTTAAACTTTGAAGAATGTTCTTTTCTGATATAGTTTAGAACTATGTTCTGTTATTCCCATGAGGTTACTGTAGCTGCCAAAGAGAAATATATATATATATGCTTCTCTGTTTCCTTCTTATAGCAATACAGAAAAAAAACCACTTCCTCATAAACCGATATTCCACACAGTAATGTGTTTTGATTCCTCAGTACAGATAGGAGTAGGAAAGGAGCATTTTATGGTTGTGTAGTCTAGTCTATTCGGTGGTCAAACACTTCCTTAAGACAAAGGAAACTGATTATGGACCATTTGAAATAGTCCGAGAATAAAGATAGAAAAATAAACTTTTTAATGTATGTTTTTAAGATATTTCAATTTTATGAAGACAGCCCTCTGAAACAGAAAGGGTGCAATTGCACAGTTGGTCTTATTTACAAAACCAAATATATAGAGTTTCTCTTCTCTATATACATTGCGTATAGTGGCTATGTCACCTCAGGTATCCCATATGTCCTTTGATCTTTAATGGCTGGAGACTAAAGCTACTCAGGAACAAAGGCAAGTTTCATGAGATCTGAAAGATGGGTTAAGCATGTGAGTAACTTTTTGGCTTAGTTAGGAGAAGACCTTGAGACAAAACTTGTTTACGTATTTCCAAACAAACTATAAGCGGATAAAGAACCTCTGGCAAAGGATGGATTAAACCCCAGACTTTCCCAATTTATGTGAGCGGTGATCTCAGGTGAACATATGGAAGGAGAACTCTAGTCCCCATTTTTGCATGGAAACAGCTGCCACTTCTGCATGTTGCATTAGAGCTGCTTTAACGAAGCTTAGCGGAAGAGATCCCTCAGTGGAGGCTGCAGATGGAGTGGGACAATGCAAGTAATCCGGAGTTTTAGATCAGGATTAGGGCAAACGTATGTGTAGAGCTACTGGGAACTGACCAGCTAGAGCTGGGCATGTGCTAAAGCCAAATTTGATGCTGTAGCTTCATGACCTCTTAAAACTGGATTAACTGCCACAAAAATAAAAGGTGGTCATACTTTCCCCTCCCTCTTGACTCTCTTCCAGGGTCTCATGCAGGTATTTGCATACGACACAGTGAACTGTGTTGAAAACTAGAACAGGTTAGAAGTAATTCAAGAAAACAATATTAGTAGTTTTTGGTTCCCCAAAGCAGTTCAACACATGGCTGCAAAAAATATACAAAAAACATGTGAAGAGGAAAGATATGAACACCACAAACAATACTTCATAGCTACACCATCTTGTCCCAGTTTAAATGGAACTGCACTTTTGAATACCAATAAATAAATAAATAAAATATTTTGAATATCAAATCTGAAAGGTATTCTAAAGACCTCCCCTGATTTTACCTCTTTGCCTTGTGCAAATCCATGCAGTGATTTCATCTCTGCTGAGAAAGAAGTACCTCCAGCAGATTGGAACACATATAGCCCATATGCTTAGGTCATGTTTTTGGATTGTCATTGGGAAGTACCCGTGGGATTTTCTGCTGGCACTGTGGCCAAGACATGTAAAAATGCACTCTCAGAAGAACAACCATTTGCTAGCAAAACACAGTTTTGTTAGAATACAGGAATGTGTATTTTGACTAATTCCATACTAGGACTAATCATGTCATTTTCTGACTCACAAAACAGAAAGGTTCATACCAAAGTGGAGCCCCGCACCTTCAGTGAAAAAATACAACACTGGGGGAACATTTGCTAATACCAAACTCTTGCTTGCTCTAGAATTCTAGAATAGCTTTAGTAAATTGAAACTGGCTAATCCTTGTGTTGCAAAACTAGCCATGCTCAGACTGCTTCTCTGTCTGTGGACAGGTAAAGAGTTGAAAAAAGTCTTTTAAATCCTCCTTGAAGATTAGGAGAAATAAACTCGCTCTCCCATTCCTTCCTTCCCATCATTGAAGAAGAAAAGAAATACCTCAGCATAGTCTGAAAGAGTAAGTATACATCCAGAGTGGGAGAAGACCATAAAAGCTATATGATGACATGAAGACAAAATAGATTCAACTGACTATGGAACCTTATACAAAGCTGAATTGGCCAAAATCTGTGTTAAAGAACATTGCTGAAGCTTAATAAATTGCACTTCATATCAGAATTTAACAAACTTTAACAACACACACACAGTGCAATTACTCTTGCCATTAACTTCCATGTGCTAGCAAACAGGTTTTTACATTAAAAGAAATCACAGGAGTGATTGGCAGAAGATGACAATCTTTAGAAAAGCAAACGGAAAGAAAAATGACTCAGATTAATTTCCATCCATTCCAAAGAAACATAAGACTATAGCTGGAAATGACTATTGATTTCTCAAGTGCTTCATGTAGCTTGTTTAATAAACATATAAAGAGCCAGCCAACAGGAAGCTCAGCTTGCCACTGCAGGACAGTGAAATGCTTTGAACTATAGGCAATATGCACACCCAAATTACATACTGTGATACTCACAATATTTGAGCTGTTCCACAATGCAGAAGCCAATTATTCTTGGCAAGCATTCTCACCATGCCTTCCAGCTCACCATCATTCATATGTGGAGTAGTGCCACATCAAAAGAACCCAATTCAATCCTTACAGATGAAAATCAAGTGGAAAAAATACTCCACCTTTAGAAGCAAGCAACATGTAGAATTGAGCAGCATTCATCTGTTCAGAGGACTTATGGATAGATCTATAAGCATCACAGGAACTTTAATAATGACATTCTGTTATGCTATAGTTTAAAAAAGTGTGGCAATGAGAAATGATCATTACATTATATTAACAACAACAACAAAAAAACCCTACCTTTTTACTGTAGTAAGTTTCCTGTATATTTCTATGGATGTTTGATTACTGGATGGTGTTAGCTGCATTAATTATACATACTGTATTATAAGAATTCACAAGACCCCAACTGAACTTGAAACCTGTAGCGCTGCTTACTGTACATCATATTAAGGGACAGTCCATGACATGAAACATCTTCTAACAGATTGCAAGAGCAAGAAGCACAGAGGAACAAAATGAGTTTCACAGGTCCATACCACATACCTGGTTAGTCCCACATCTGTGACTAGAAAGCAGGTCTCTGAAATTCACTCCAATGTTCCACCTCACAATCACACTGCCTCAAAAATTATTAAATTTTTACTTTCTAAGTCTTCTGCTTTACTTCATAATACAAGAATCAGTTTGGGGTACAAGTCAACTTGCAGCTCAAGTTAATATTGTAGTGATGACATGCTCTCAGAGCAAATAAAAGGCAAATCTAACTCAAGTGTTCCATAACACTGCATCACCAAAGGCTGTGATATTTGAATGGCAGAGTCTTTAATGTACCCAAAAGACCAAAATGTTATACTTGGGAAAGGAGCAAGTGTTCCATTTATATCTCCTGCAATAAATAAGGATACAGGAGCTTAGTTAGAGAAACAAATTAAAGAATTAAGATGGGTTTGTTTATCACAAGAATAACTTTTAGCTGTTAGCAAAACAGTTAAGTAGAGAGAATGCCCGAGGGAAGAATATGTGAGAAGAAGTGCAAGCTCTGTAGCATCCAGAAGGAATATGATATACTTGTTGGGTTGCCTCTGTGCTAACAAAGGCCAAAACTTGGTAATATAAATACAATTAGTGGCTTACAACAGAGTCATCATCCATCGGGCCTGCGTCAGGCCTGAAAAAAGCCAAGGTTGGGCAAAGAAATTAAACACATCAGTGCCACACAGATAATGTTAAAGGGGACTATGCAATTAGCTCTGGTAGAAAATAAAAACGTATTGCAGGAAAAACAAGGACATCAAGATTATAAGCTTATAATCAGAACAACCAACACAACAAAAACCCTCAGATGTTGGGTTATGCAGCCAAATGAGATTTGGAAGGTAGATGATAAAAAGAAAGCATTCCTAAAGGAAGTTTGTTCTCTGGTGTTCCATGGAAGAATTTTAAATGGAAAAAATAGGTAGCAAAGTAACTCAATTTCATAATATTTTTCTTCTTAAATTGCCATTTTTTGAGAAACATGTTGAGCATTTTAGAAAAAAAAAAAGGCCTAACACACATGATACCATATGTTTTTATATTTAAATATAAAATTATATTTTTATAGTATATAAAATAATCAGGCATGCTGGGCCTCTTGGACCCAAGGAAAATATCCAGTTAATCCACTGTAAATGCAGCCCCTACTGACTGAAACTGATTCTAAATCAAAATCCCAATTTAGAAAGTTTTATTATCCTAATAAAAACTTCTAAATGATTCAGTCCTAACATGTTCTAGAGCGTAGCTAAAGCACACTCCACTAAATGGCTAATTCAAATTTTAAATGTTTTTGGAAGTTTACAGATCATTGGTGCCACAAAAAAGAGCCTGTCATGTGGCCGCAGAAAACCACTGTATTTAACATCATGCCTCCCCAGATCGCTGCAGCAACGCTGTACACCCTGGCTTAGATCCTCATATTGGTGATGTCCTGAAACAAGGCTGCGGTTCATCTTCCCAGGCTCCCAAATTCACTCACGGTTTCTCTCCTACTTTAATTCACTGAGAGCAGTTTTGGTATATTCATGGATTTAAATGAGTCAGACTATTTCCATTTACTCTTTTACATGATCAAATCAAATAATGTTTCTATCAGTAACTTCTTCTTAAACTGAAATGACAGCTGTAATTTTTACCAAAATTTAGCAGTCAGTTTAGGTTTCTCTATTTTCTTCCTTCTTTTTATACAGATCATGTTTTTACTGCTCAGATATAAACTGCAAAGGATTTCACAGCGCTATTCTACCTTACAAATATCCACTCAGAAGCACTTCACAGTCTGTCCAGATTAGGAATTTTTATCCCTATAAATACATAGTGGCAACACTTGGTCAAAGTTCTCTAACAAACCTTCTGAAACTCTCACTAATTCACAACTCACAGCAAAGAACTGCAATGAAGAGCCAGTCTGTGTGTGATGCTGGGGAAGAACCATGACCTTGTTCCATGCTATCATTTAAACATCTGATACCAGAAAGTGGTTTATCCCTATGCACTTGCACACACCAATTCTGAATTTGCCCTGTCATGTCTTACTAGCTTCATATGTAAGCCTCCCTTATACAAACACTAAACATTCCTGAGATATCAGAGTAGTGCATCTCTAATTTAAAATTTAGTATCTCCTTTTGCTTCAATTATAAATCTCATTTTAATAGGAGTTTAACTTCCATTATCTTACTTCCTCTTTGAATAAAAATATAATCCTCACAAAAGAAATGCACACTATACTTCAAGTTTGTTCTTTACAGCCACACTGTGCAAATAAAGGCTTTTACTAAAGGCTATTTCTGTTTGTTTATTTGTTAAGCACATTATAGTCAGGCAGGGAGAAACTACAGCAAAACACAAAGACTCTTTTTCATTTTGTAAAAGATTCCTAACAAACCAGTGCATTCTGCAATGTGATTAAAAAGAAAAATGCCACAACTACAACTGTCATGACACTAGTGAGGTAAAGAATAACGTCAGCTGACATCATCTGATAAGTCGGAAGAATAGGGAGAGGATATATAATGTCAGCAGACTTCAAAGAGGATGCCAGGTTCCTTTTCAGCACTAACAAATGTAAAACATTAGCTTGTAATGATGTCATCTAGTAGTCTGACCTCAGGCTCCAAGAAAACAATATACAGGCAGTGGAGTGTAGCACATTTGTCCCTCTCAAAAACGTCTGCAACAAAGGACTATGTTTTCCCCATACAATTAAAACAAAGCAGAACAAACAAAAGCAGTACCCAGGGCAGGATGCTTATTAAATTTTAAAAGCTATCACTCTGTAAGTGGTAATGTTTTCAAATATTTTTCTTTTTTTCTGCTTTGTCTATTGGAACTGACTGACAGAAAGGGACATATTTCTTACAGTTAACGTAGTCCTGCAGACATAATATTAATGGAACAAAGAGTTGTTATTGATTTTATGCTTTCTCTTAGTTGCATTTTTAATGTTCAGATAGAGCACCTAGAAAAAAAAAAGAATGTTTTATTATTTTGTTATCAAATTAAATGGAAACAGAACTTTAAAAAGCAACAACTCAGTGGATGTCCAACAATTTTTCATTGTTGAATGTTTCCTGAGGAATTCAATTTTATTACTGAGAATACTTACAAAATCTGCCTGCTATGTTTCAAACCAGATTTTGCTATTGCTTCATTTATCAGCTAATATGTAAAAATAGAGGAATTTACCAGATGTTTTAGTATTCTACTACTCCCAAAAGTCACAAGTAAAAATTGAACCTGCTATTTTTATTGTTTCAGTTTTCTTGAAGTAAGGGTTAGCAAGATTTAATGATAGCACAGTTCGATTCTCATTCATCAGAATAATCTTTAGAGGAAGTCACCAAGGGAACTTTAATTGTACAACTGGCTAATGACAGAGCAAAGGCTTTCTCATTTTCCTTGAGATCCTGCTGAAAAGATCCCAGATATTATTGTTTATATTGATTAACCATAGCTCACTTCAGGCATTAAAGCAATTGCTCCTGCTTCTAATGTTGTTAGCATTGATTTCTAGAGCCTAATAGTTCACTCTTGCAGAGGCAAATCTGGAAATTACATAGGTCTTGTAATAAAGATGTGTTAACCTCCTGTTCAGAGAACATCTACAAGTATGTAACCTCCCTACGTTTCCTTCTCTCTCTCAGTAGGAAAGCTGTTTTCAATAGAAGGATTACAATAGAAGTAACAAGAGCACTATTAAATTAGAAAGAAAAAAAAAAAACATGCTTATGAGTCACTACACAGAAAGGATTTAAAAGTGTGAAAGGAAGATATCCAGCACACCCCGGATTGCTGCGGGAACTGGCAACGGGAGATGCTAGCTGACATGACCAAAGTGACGACTTCTGTTGACACAGAAAAAAAAGAGGACGGATGATTGGAAAACTGGCTAAACTCTCAAGAGAGAAGGGGAACACAGATGGGAAACTATTACGCAGAGTAAGAAGGCATAAAAGCTATAACTGGAAGTATTTCAGAGGGGTTTCTTCTATATTTATGATACGTGTCCAGATCAACACGATAGATGTAAAACTCTAGGAAAATCTGGATATAGATCTGAGCTCTGTAACTAGTCTACTCTCTGTATATTCACATTATTCATGTCATCCCTCTTCTGGCTTCTTCTTTTCTATTGTGGCAAAAATAAGCAACTCGTTTTGGACTTGAACTGCTTCGCAGTCTGCCTCCTCCCCTACCTCTTGTCCCTCATTCAGCACTGAGATGTTTCCCCTCTCTGATCGAGTCACTACACTTTTCAACTGACACAGTTTCATTTCCTCTATTCTGCTTTCTCATGTGGTGGATCCTGTGTAAATGTTAGCAAAGTCACCTCATTATTCTCTTTGAAATCATGTCCCTAAATTCTCTGCTCCTGTGATGCCTCCAAAACCTTGACCAAAATGGGGTTGCTGCTATCTTGGGTCCCTTGTCTCTCATTGCCAATGTCTTCTTTCCTTAAAACTCATTTCTTTCTCATTTCTTTCTTCTGAAGCTGCCCAGTTCTAGCCCTCTGCTAAAGGCAACATTATAAACGGAAATGTCTTTGCGACCTAGACCATCAGTCTGTTACCACTGGTCAGGTCTGGGACTGCAGCTCCTTCGTGGCACTGCAGGAATGACAGTCAAATGATAAGGAAATGTTGACGTTTTCCTTCCAAATGCTGAAGTCTGGGTATGCTCAGGTATATGTACATACCCCTGTAAATGAGGTGTCTCTTTCATTCTAGAATTGAAAACACTCGAGAAGAGCAGACTGTAGACTCCTTATCTTTAGAAACACAGAGAAAAAAGAAAAAAAAAACTCTTTTAAAAGTATGTCACAATCTACAATTCGCAAATTCTTTTAACAATGAAATGCTAATTCAAACCTGAGTTCTATTAATATTAGTCAGTTTCCACTTTGTGAACTTAAATCAGATGAAAAAAAAAAACAGATGACAACAACTTTCATACTTTGATATGTTCCCACAGAAAGTCTATCTGACCTCGTTGCCACTCTTAGTACCTTCACATTTCTACCCGTGTAGCAGAGGATAAATATTAAACATCTAGGTTTTAAAATAAATGTCCTAGGCCACTTTATTAAATGTTAACCATGTTCTAGATTTAAGAATTGGCATAGGACATAATTAGTAGAGGACACAATGTATAGAAATTATGTGTATGCTCTGTATTTGTCAAAGTTGACTATCAATTACCTTTTTTAAATGCCTTTTTAAATAGCATGAAAATATCATGAATGCTACATACAGCAATTCGGGCTGCCATAAGCAGATCCAAGAGGCCATGGGAAAGGACTTCAGTCTTTTATATCCCTGATCAATGTTAGTTTACTAAGTCCTGGAAAATACAGTCCGGCCTCTGCTGCTGTGGGTCACGCCTTTATTACAGTATATATTTCCTGTTTAAGCTGCACCATACTTATTACCTTATGTATTAATAATGTATATTTAATCTGCTACTTTATCACTGGATGACATTTTATTGCATGCAGTGATGTAAACCACTCCCATTCCTGGAAGCTCATATACCATTATGATATTCATAAAAATAATTATACCTATATTGTAGCCAGATATTTTAAGCAAATATACCAGAAATGTGAAAGATAAAAGCAAATAATGAATTAATGTTTTGCTATCTAATTTAATAATGCACAAACAGTGCATATTAAATATTATGGACCAAAGTAGAGACAACTCAGACTTGTCTCAAGGACACCTGAATTACAACAGAACTGCAACAGTTAATGTAGATTGCAATAGTCCTGATGCAGTCTAAGGATTTTAGACAGTAGATGAAATTAGGTCATGTACCAAATAAAGGAATACTGGTAGTACTGCTTGTCTTGTCCACAGCTGAGTTATTACAAGGAGCAAAATATTTATGCACAGGAGATTTGTAATTAAGGCATTTTAGGTAAATCACTTTGTAGGAAACAGACTAGCATTGTGTATTACATTCTTATATGTATGTGTGTGTGTGTGTATGCGTGTGTGTGTGTGCATGCACACGTGCCTTGATCCCAAGAGATTGTAAGGATTTCTGAGCAAATAGGTATGATACAGTATCAAAAATACGGTGCATAGGGTTAGGGTGAAGAAAGCTATAAAGATAACTAGGAAAATGAAACAGGAGCTAAGCAATCCCCAAGTGTTTTACACTTAGGACATAGGTCCTTACCAAACAGGGCAATTCTGATTTCTGGGCAACCACTGGCCTCTGAGAAATTAATAAAAAAGTGTTTCTTTTCATGGATAAAAGATTTAACACGTTTCAAATGTATAAGCACTATTGTTTGAGAATACGAGACAAAAATTCCCACATCCATGAGACTATGGAAACTTAGTCATCTGAAGCAGCGTTCAGTTATAATCCAGTTACAAATTTCCACAGTGAGATGGGCAGAGGCTGTTTTTTTTTCTGCGACATTTCCCAGATCCTTTTAGGATATGTCCACTGCCCGGTCAGAAATTGGACGCTGCTTCACCTCCCTAACATGCTCATGTCCATCACAACACATCGACCACAGGCTCCAGACGCTTGGGGAGCACGAGGGGCTTTGATCATCCTTGTTAATACTGTAAGTGCAAGTTTGTCTCCTCTGGGATGCCATGGTTAAGGGATCTGTAAGGGATCCAGTGTGTCCTCGCAGAGCGCAAGTTCCGCTCGTGGCACAGGCAGCCTCTCTCATATCCCAAACCTTCAGCGAGGCGGTGCACAAACTCCCCTGTGCTGCAATCTACCATATTTTAACACAGTCCCAGACGAAAACTTGCCAATCCACTGGCTCTGCTTTATTCTATGGCTGTCTTTACACACATAGAATGCATACAATTGCTTAGCAGAATTAAAAATGTGAAATACAAATTCCTAAAAAGAGATAAAGTCCTAAACAAAAGGACCAGGTATAAATTTGATGAAGTCGAGCAGGACTACACCAAGATTTGCTTGCAGATTGCAAAGCCATCTGGTTCTGATTTTATGCATGTTTCACATAGACATCAATCCAATGGCTTTATGGGGATATTCATGACAAAGAAAAGACTCAGATACCCTCATCACAGAATTATTTCTCTCTTTATGCTGTGTGGAGGCGTTGAGAGCTCAGCAGCACCACACATTTTCCGCCATAACTGGGGCAGCCGCGGGCGCGGATCCGTGGAAGGGCGAAGCGCGGCCAGGCCCCCACTGTGCAGGGGCGTGGCCAGAGGAGGGGGCGTGGCCGCGATGCCCCCTGGTAGCAGCCAGCCTCAGTTTACAGAGCGCTCCTTAATGTCATAACTAAATTGCTTTTATTTTGTATATATTTCGACACAGTCTCTAATGCGAATGTCTCTGCTGCAGAGCATGACACTCATTCTCAACTACATGTTTCCAAAGTATTAGTAACACTAAAGCCATTTCTGTGCATTACAGTTTCTGTCTGTAAAAAAAAAAAAAGTGTCAGGAAGTGGAAATTACAGTCTTAAAATATGGCCAGATAGATAATAGTGACAGGGCATCAGGAATAACAGCACAGGCTGAAATAATTTATTCTGGAGAGGAGCCTTTACAGCAAAGCACATTAAATGATGTTTTTTTTTTCTCTCTCTCTAAAGAACAATTCTTGTTTCCAGCCTCAGCTAAAAGAACAGACTGTATAGAGAGAATGAATTTAAGAGCACCACCTCCTGAACCTTTTCATCTGCTGAATGACTTTGTATGTTAAACAACTCACTAAAAATGTGGCCCCATCCTTTCTGGACAGCTCATGTATTAGTGTACTATTCCAATTCTATAGACGAAAGCTTGTTTTAATGAACCTAAATGCCATCTGGTAACATCCACGCTCCAGCAACACAAGGCACAGCCTACGTGGGGAGCTGCTCCTGGCAGTCTAGTCGTTTAATAGCACATGTGGGATGTGTTTTGTTTGAAGCTGTGTTGACACTGCACCAGGGATGTGCTCACAGCATGTGCAGATATGGATAAGGTACCCTTGCTCGAATAACCATGAAGCTGGGAGAGCAGAGGCTCCAGCCCAGAGTTTACCAATCCAGATTGGTAACTTACAGATAGGGGATACAGCATTGCATGGAACACGTAAGGAAGCCATCTCCCTGTGCTGAAATATTGACGCTGACTTCCAAATATGCATGGCTAAGGCCCGCCAGGTAATGAGGGGAGCAGTAAGGCAGGTAAAAAAATGGAAATCCTGGTGAAATACGGGAATACTAAGCTTTGTCATGGAGAATATGTGACTGTTAATGAATTCATTTTTTCCCTAAAACAAAGCTTCCTTGTTTTTTTTACTCACATTTTGTATTCAAGAATGGTGAAACTATAGCACTGGCATACACTGTACCACAAAGAAGAGAATATGAAGAGAAGGTAATTAATTCTATACCCAACAGAAATAAAAACCTATTTCTTGATAAACAATTTTTATGAAAGTATTAATAATAATTAAAAAGTCTGGAGTGATAAAATTTTAATTTTCAGAGAGCTCTCATTACTTAGATTAAAAAAAAATATAAAAAGCATAATTGAATCCAGCATTCTAAATAAAAGCCATTGGATCCAGGTCTACTTTTATAAATGTTCTATATACAGTCTATTTTGACAAGGCTTTCCTTGTAGATCTAGAAATATTCTAATCTGTCTAAGCCTGAGACCTTTTTTTTTGTGTGTGTGTGTGGCTGCTACTACTGTTGTTTTCTAAAGAGGATGTGAAGGAAAATAAAGATAGTAAAGATAATAGATCGTAAAGATATGACCACACATTGCAGGATCACATCCGGAGAAAAACACTAAGAGATTTAAATAAGAGAAAAGAGTAAAGTCAGGTCATAAGAGAGGAGACATAAAATACTGAATGAAGGAAAAACAGACATAATGAGAAGACAGAGCAGAACAATTATTTTCTTTATTTTCAAGGAATAAGTCGAAGGAGAACAATAAGTTGAAAGAAGAAACAGAAAACAATCTTTTTTTTTAACAAAATCCTTTGCATTAACACAGGCCATCTCAATCCTATGAAATTTGCTAAGCAAATATAAAAGATGCATTTAAATCTGCAATATGCCTAAGAGGCTTTTTGACATTTTTTTTCATTTTTTCCAGATTCCTTGCCTTCCTTGGGCTATCCAGCATGGCCACATGGCACACACGGCCATTCCATCACTCCCCACATTTTTCAATGCCTTTTTCAATGGCTGATCACCAGAGTATCATCTCCCTGGCACTAGGGGATGTGTCTGTGGTGGGAGCATGAGAGAGGAAGTCACAGAGAGGCTGTGACGCTGCAGCAGAGCCCGGGGTGGCTGAGGTGTGAGGCCAGCGTCTTGCTGTTTGTGCATTTCAGTTATTAATAAGCTTCCTTCTCTTCATACACTGTTGAGTCTCTACAGTTAAATCTTATTTTTCCCCTTTTCTCAGCTACAATCTGCTTTAGACTTGACTGGGGACAGGGGAACAGTCACTTTTTTATTTTTTATTTTTGTTTTTCTCTTTTCTCAGAGAAGTGAAGCATCCAGGTTTCATGTCTGAATGTCATATTTACATAGTGATCTCTTCACTTTGATATGCGAGACTTTCTTGCCTACATGAGAAAAGGACAGCTAAATATTTAAGATGAATCACTGTTGTTTCAGAAAGAATCAACCTGGGACAAAGAGTTTAAAAGAAAGTAAAAAGAAGTTTAGGAGGCATAAAAGCTGAATATTTGCTATTGCATTTTAAATGTTATTCAGCTAACTGATGGAAAGGAAGTACATGCACAGGATATTTTATGGGATTTTTAGTTCCTTTGTAAATACTTTTAAAAGACTCTGAAATGCAATTTCCATTTACCTGTTTAGGATTACAATAAAACTAATTCTGCTGTGTGATCCCTACACCATAGTTCAATAGATAGTCTCATTTTTCAGCAATTCAAGTTGTCATTCTGCGTGGATTAAATGATGACAAGAGGCAAAAACTTGCTAAACATGCTTTTGACAATGGAAAGGCAAGCTCTGTTTATGGGCCCATATGCTTATACACAGTCTCTTAATTTATTTTATAAATTTAGCTATCATCAGATCTCTTAATTTTTGAACTTTTTTAAATGGTATTAGATTCCTTTAAAATATTCCTAGTGCTGTCTGTCTATGCTTCAAGCAGGCCTCAACATCGTATGGAAATGTTTGTCTATGACCAGTTATACTGGGCCATCTCTCTGGCACATGAATTTTGGGGGAAACTTTTCAGCTCTGCAGTACTAACTGCTGTATGCTTGTCGAGGTTGGAATGGCAGCAACTGATTTAAGGAAATATTTACAACTATTTAAGGCAATAATTACAACTTGATAGCTTATTGCAGGGATCAATGAGGGGAAATAAATGGCTGATAGGGTTCATTTATATAAACTGACCCTGTTTTTCAAAAATACATACTGAACTAAAGCCTAAGTCCTATGTAAATATACAGGACTTAAACACATACCTTAAGTTTTCTGAAACAATGCTTAAAGTGGTTAGACATGGGGAACAAAAGGAATAATAATTTATTTTTAATCCACTTGAGTTGAATTTTGATGTGTCACTAAACTGAGCAGTTTACAATGAAGTAGGGTAAGTCTATGCATGATACTACAAAGGGCAGAGCAACAAGAACTTTGGAGAATATCAAGAAAGTCAAATGGTCACCTTTGCCTGAGGTCCCAACTGCAAAAGAAAAATGTTCCCACTGTTGCTACCACTTCTTCTACAGGAAATGTAGACAAGAAGTCTGTAGATTTTCAGAAAAAAAAACATTCCTGAGGAGTATAAATATTTAGACAGATGTAGTATATGCTTCTTTCAGTCCATTACACCTACTATGTAGTGTGCATTAGAGAGTTTAGCTGGTAGACTTGATTAACTTTAAATAAGGTTTCAACTGTTACAGCTGTTCCCTTCCTTTAATTATTCCAAAAGAAATTACACTAACCTAATTTTGGAAGCACTATTTTGGACAAAATCTCAAAACTTTTCTTTAAAATGGGATTAATGTCCATTTGCATGGACAAACCTGCCCCAAACTCTGATTATACTTTTTCCCCTTAAGAAGTGGGATTTGAAAGCTATAATAATAGGAGCAGTATCAAAGACCCTCTTCAAATAACTACTGGTTTCTTTTTATGTCAGCTGCCTCTCTTCATCTGTCAGACCTTTCTGCATACCATTAATAACATTTAGTTAGCTTGTGTAATCAGGTTATGTCAAACAGTTTTCTGATTTTGTCCTTCATTTCTTTAGCACTGACTTTTTTTCTTCTTGTCATCTTTGCATTCTTTCAATTAAAGACTAATTAGTCAATGGTTGCTACAGTATATCATTTAGCATATAGCTTATGGAAAATAAGTGGCACTTTAAAATATCTATTAATACAGTAGTCACTCGTATAATTTATTTCTGAGTTATTTCCTGTTTCTTTAGCATAGTAATAAATGAGTTATATAGTGGCAAAATTCACTGACTCAGATGTAATGCTACATTATTCCTCGTTATGAGGGAAAGAAACCCAAATTATTATCCTATGGCATGAGAGACTAGGTATCTTAATTTATGGTCTGTCATCTTTATTTTTTTATTTGGCTTAGAATTAGTTCAACTTCAGATCTAATTTATGCTTTCAAAAATAAATGCCAGTTGCAGAAATTAATTTAAAACACTGCATGGGGAAAGAATCATGAATTAGATCTGCAATTTACTACTAGCATTTTAATCCAAATATTTGGGAATCACTTTTATTATTTAATTATCAACTAAAACTTCATGTATATGGCCAAAGTTGCTTCAGTAATTAAGAACATCATATTATTTATGGGGATAAAATATAAATATTCCTGTTAAAAAAAAAAAATAAACTCCCTCTATGAACTGGAGCTGAACCTTCTTAACTGTGAACAGATCAAAGACTATGATGGAAAAAAAAAAAGGCAATATATTAACAGAAGCCAGAAGTCAAACAGCTCTAGAAACCTGCCTGAGGAGAACTATGCTGATGAGAAAATTTTAAAAATACCCTGGACTTTTTAATATTTAAAGTGAAAGCTTCCCAGTAAGAGCTACAGGAGTTTCACTGCCTCCTGTCATTGCTCCTGAAGTCCCAGGAACAAGACCAGTAAACTGCTTGTTGTTATGGTTACCCAGCAGGTTTCCACACGGAAATCCCCCATGGGATTTGGGGCTGTGCTGAGCTCTCCATTACTGGCACCTGCTTTACAAATAGTGACATCCGAGTAGTGTCTCAGGGCGATTCCCAAAGTCCTGCCCAGGCACCAAAGACCATCGAGATTGTCTCAGAAAGCTGCCTTCCTCCAGGGAGCACACAGAAAGCCAGAGGCTATACAGAAGGTTTAATATACAGTGCCAGCTAGTTGGAAACATGAAACACATGGGCATATCTGAATATATGATTGACTTCCATGCACACCTGATGCCACCACCACAAGGTCTTCTGAGGTTATTCACCTCACACAGGGGAAGAGACTGGTGGTGATGGTCTTTTTGCATGAAGGTGTGAGAACCTGTCCCAAGCATGGAAGTTGGAGCTCTAGGTGCTTCCCGTCCCCAGGATTTGAATCCATTCACCCCAATTCCCAGGAAAGCGCAGTAAATACAAGCCAATTTTCCTACAGCCAGAGCTGGAATTATTCCCTCTTTAATACAACATCCAGAGCTGGGTGCTCTGATTCACTGCCTTGCTCAGGCTGGGTAGCCAGGAGCTTTTGTATAATCAAATCAGACCTTGGGCACTTCAGTGGGTGGTCTTGGTGTAGCCCTTTATACTTAAATGCATACTCAGGAAAGTAAATATGTTTCTATAAAGCATTTTCTGAGTAACCTATTAATGGAAAAGCGTTTTGAAATCCATCTTTTCAGCTGGAGAGAAGATCATGTCACTGATCACAGATGTTAGAAGTTTGATGAAATGTGAAGAAAAAAAAAAAGCACTTAGACTACATCAGATGGTCATACCAAAACCCACATCTACTGAGTTTTATTTTCTACATACATCCACCAATGGGCTGCATTCAGAATAGGAATAATAAAAAAAGGACATTGACAAGATTCTGTTTTTTTACTTGCAGATTCTTCTCACCTCAGTCCTACAAACCAAGCCACTTTCCAGTGTTTCACTTGTTCTGCTAGTGCAGAACATCATCAATGCAGTAAATGCAACCTGGAGTCATGCATATTTCTCAAAAGTGACAGTAAGTGACATAACTGGTCTGAAAGAAGAGCAAGCACACTAAGCTTACTATCCTGTCTATCTTTCCAGTAAAATTTTGGTGAAATATTTGGTGAAATATTTTGGTGAAACGATGATATAGTCATTTTTCCTGAAGCAGCAAAAAACTACTCCAATTTGACTTTAAAAGTAAGAAGCTACATCTGTGTTGGGTTACATATGAAATTAACAGTGTGGAGATAATCTAGATGAGCATCTCTCATGTTTTCATTTTGACCTTGAGTACATCTTTTTGTTTCAGCATGCCTGTATTCTAGCTACAAAATGTGTTAAGTGTATTTCAAAACCAAAGCTGTACTACAATGCAGCCTTACAGAAAAGTAATCTGAAGTCCTGGATAAAACTTACAGGCAGAAGTCAGTTTTGAGCCTTCTACTCTCTATGTACTGAGATAGCTTAACCACACATTACCACCAAGACCAGATCATTATACTACAGCCAAGTGATATAGTATTCTACACACTTTAAAACTACTACATTTATTTTCCAATTTTGGGGTTTGGATAGATCACTTTGGAAAATGCGTACGTTCAGAGCATTTTGAAATAACATAATGAAAACTGCCATTTGGCCACTGATGCAGGCAAGGTAAATCATCATTAAAAAATATCCTAGGTGATCCTGATAACTGTTCACTTCCTGATACTTCCACTATTGACTAAGCTTGAATTTAAAAAAAAAAAAATAGTAGTCAAGGATAGGGCCCATTCTCTCTTGTACTACATTTTTATTAACATTTCTGGATGTGAGCTAATAAACAGTTTATGTTGTCCAAAACCACATCAAAATTTATCCTGCCATTCTGCTTCAGGAAAGTTAATTACTGTTTAACAAACATATAGAACTTAAGTCAGCACTAGATAAAAATTGCATTCAAAAAATTGCATTTTGATTCTCTTATTCAGTTGGAAAAAAAATGCATCATGAATTAAAGGTCTTCAAATCAAGGTGGAGAAAGCATTCAATAAGTCCTCACAGATATAGCCTGCCAGTGACAACAGCGCCCTTAGATCAAGGAAAGGACTAGAGACATGAATACTATTCATTCTAAAAGGAAAACACAATTTATTAGTTTTCTTTTAAATGACCTATTTCAAGCAAGTAAGTTTTCATGATAAAATTGTGCTACAGAAGCTGTGAGAAAAAGAGCTAGTTTTTAAACAGGAAATCGGGAAATAGATCATCAAGTGTCCACAAACTGCATATGCAGGGAAAGAAGCCTCTAGTTCATCCTACGAAATGGGCTGACAGTGCAAGCTGGGGCAACAAGGGGACTCCTGTCTCTCCTATTCACTGCTTGTTCCCTGCAGAAAAAAAAAAAAAAAAAAAAAAAAAAAAAAAAAAAAAAAAAAACCAACTCGTGCCTTTCTTGCAGTTTAGTTTCCTCAAGATTCTCTTCTGTTGTTCCAAGTTATATACTGAGCTTCAAAACTTAGTGACACCGTTGATACTAAAAGGTCATCAGGAGTAACAGCAATGACAGAAAGTCAAGAAAATTACTCAAGCTCAAGAAAATTACCCACTGCACCTTGGTCTGTGTAATACAAAGGTCAAAAAGCCAAAAACACCAACATTTATTTTCTGAGGAAGGAAATTACTTCTTTAAAGAGGACTGCTAAGTTCCAAAGTATTTTTAGGCACACAATGGTAGCTAAATGAGTATCCAGACAAGAAAGTAGGATAAATAAATAAACTCTGAATTATACTATACCATTCATGTCATATACTTCAATTTAATACCAAATAGTAAAATATTAGCCTAGGAGGTGAGTTCATAAGAGACATATTCTTTTATTTTTAAAGGCAGGAGATGAGTTGAGAAGAAGTGACAATGACATTTACTTGTTATTTACCTGACTGACAGTGCCACAGAGCACTGGCATGTGTATGTGCTCTGGGTATTCTCTGAAAAACATACACAAAGTATATAACCTGCCACGCAGTATTTCTTTCAAATTGTCAATTATGCTCTCTTGTTCCACTACTCTTCACATAACATAAAAATAACACACAGTGTTGCTTGCTGTGGATTTTATGCTATCTATTTGAGAAATCTATTACAATGAGTCTAGCTATCTTCAATTAAAGGTGAATTTCAAAAGCCTCTGCAGAAGTAAAAAGGACACATTTAACTGACTCTCAGTAAGAATTCTGGTCCTAAACATGAGTTTTGAAAATATTCCCCAAGAAAGTAAGTTGAAGAGGACTGGCATTTCTGTGCCTGTGGCTTTCATGCATATAAAGCACTTCTAAGTCAAATTCAGCCACTGGCAAGGTTTATTGTTATGGTTGCTGCAGTCTGCTACAAGACATCTACTTATTTCTCAAAAATTAGATGCAATTTACTGAGACTAAAGGGTGTGAAAATGCTACAAAGAATATTTACATTTGAAAATATAAGTCTCTTGGCATTCACCATGAAATTCAAATAACTTGCTGAGGTGGGTTTATGTCTGTTAAAGTATCCCCAGATGTATGGATATAAAAAAAGTACAAAGAGGAAAATATTTACATACATTTTACCAAACTACACTAAGAGCAAAGTAATTTTACCAAAAACATCCCTCTTCTCTTTAAAAACAGGCTGTCAGCTTTTTTCAGCTCTTCAGGAAAGTACCTTTTACTCAATTACCTTGAGTGAGAATTTCAGAACATTTTATCTTACCTTTGCCAAAAGTTTGTCAGTACAGTTTACTTCTCTGTAATAAGATAAAAATATATTCAATGGGCAAATGAAGTCAGAGTGGGAAGTGCTCATTATACCTATAATCCTGCTGACTAAACCTAGAGAAGTGGCATATATACTGCAATTATATAGGGCATGTTTTATATATCTGTCTAAGCCTGGGTATGAAATCTAAGGTCTTCAACAATTTAAAATACGACCCTGATGCTGCAATACAAGATGTTTTTAAAAAAATCTGAAATATTGTTTATTTTAAATCTCTGTTGTTGAGGGCTTTAGCATCCACTCAGTTCCATATCTGTTCGCAAACTAGCAGCAATTACCTCAGTATTGCAAGAATTAACTTCTGTAAGGCATCTTTTGTTTTTTTCTGTCCCCTCCTGTGTTCTCACATTTGCTTATATCAGAGCACAGCAGTGGGATAAATCACAGACACAAGATAATAAACATTAAGATTATATTGGAGATCTCCACACAATGATACACTGTACAGTCCAGACAGGTCAGCAGGATACTTTGGACTTTACCTACTACACTTGGAACAGCTTACAGCATATCATGATCAGGAATGCTTCCCCATATTCAGCAATAATATAACTCTAAGGCACAGAAATGAAAACTATTACACTTTTTTCTTTTTGGAGACATACATTTTGCATGTGATTAGGTTCATGTTTTCAATGAAATTGAACTACATTGATTCAGAAATTTCTATATTTAAATTTTAATGGACATAATTATGTCTAATTATGTCTGGGTGGCAAAGGCCCTTAGATTTCTATATTATCAGGATTTTTGTTTGTTTGTTTGTTGTTTGTTTGTTGCTAGTTAGTGCTTTGAATAGTAATCTTCCTTATCCTTTACCTATAGGATGCTATTCATGGCAGAGGGATGGTCTGCATGCCCTATGGACCTGAATTTGCAGAGATGCAACTCTCAGAAATACAGTTAGTCCTTATTTGACTGTTTCTCAAAATAATATATTATTCTCAATACAATATGATATGACCTCTGCTTTTCTTCTGTAACCTTTGCTTTTGCTTCTCAACCATCTGCTTGTACTTAAGAAGTCTAATCTGTGTCAATAAGGATGTTTTGCTTACTTAGTGCTGTTTGTTAAATGTATTGT